>JAXGGA010009772.1:0-49891 GCA_038373865.1 Uloborus plumipes
CACACACACACACACACACACACACACACACACACACACACACACACTTTCGAAACAGCGCCAAATGTCTCCAAGCTTGGCTGCAAATTTGACGACAATAATAAGTTGCCAAAAGTGATGCCAACTTGGCGATATCTTGTCAATTTATCGCCAAGCCCGTAGACTTCCATGTTAAACTGATAGCAAAGCAGAGAAAACAGCAAGCAAGTAAAGTTTAGCATGTAAATTAACAGAATAAAAGCCAATTTTAGCAAGATAATAAAAAATAAGCACATAAAATCATAAAAACAGCACCAATTTACTAATTATGTAACGTCATTGTAAACCCTCAGGAAAGTTTAGAAATAGACCCACTTTACCCCACCTCAGAAAAACCTCATACTTAGTAGTATTATAAACTTTATTATTATGTCTTTATGTAAGGCAGATCCCTAGATGTTCTACTACAAGTCTACACCAAAATTAATAGCATTTGCCACTGAATAGTGATCCTAGAGTTCATAAACACCTAATTCTTATATATCACACACGATGAGCATAAAAAAACGCTTTGTGAGCATTTAATTTGCTTAGAATGTTCTAAAACTAACATAAAAGTATTTGCTATAATCTCAATTAATGTCTTAAGAAAAGAATCAACAAAATATTTTAATGAGAAAAGAGAAATTTGGGGTTTTTCAATATAGCCCTGTTGAGTCAAAATTTGCCGATTTGACGGTTCTCAAAAATTTATTACTAACTGCTGGTAATTTATTAAACATTAAGAAAATTATTAACTTTATTGAAAAAAAAAATGTCCTACAAGGTATATGGTTTGTTCGAAGTGTCCCCCTCCTCCCAACAAGATGTATCAATTACGAGGTCATCAAAAGTGATTACTAACTGCCCGATTTTGTTCCTATTTCTTAATTAATATGCATATAATTTAACAGTCACATTGTCCTACAAATTACGTGTAACGTCATCTAGCTCCAACGTAATGTAGTACAGATCCATGATGAAAAAACAATCACTATCAAACCGAATCTTCTTGAATAGCGTCGTTTCAATGAGACGCAAGATTATTGCGTAAACGAAATTCTGGATTGTGGTAGCTAACAAGGGTAGCAGGGAAAAATATGTCGATTTGACGATGCTCAAAATTTAATACTGATTGTTGGCTTTTTTAATAAATAAAAAGAAAATTATTAACATTAGTGGAAAAAGTATTCGTCCTACAAAATGTATGCATGCTTTGGTCAGAGTCGCCTCCTACCAGGATGGATCAATTACGAGATTATCAAGAATAATTACTAACTACTTCAATTTTTACTTTTGCTTTTTTCGTTAATATTTATATGATTTAACAGTCACATTGTCCTTCAAATTTTGTGGTACGTTATTGCGGTACTTCAATTGAATACACATTTTCAATTCGTGCTAGTAGAAATAAACTTTTTTGCACAATTTGGTATTACGGCTGAGCTTTGCCAGTACACATGCATAGAGCGATATTAGGAATTCCCCGTAAATATCGACCATAATCCTGCAAAAAAACAACCTTACAATTCTTGTCGGACTAGTGATACCTACCTGGTTACTTGTAGGACATTGTTTTATCTGGATAGAGAATACACTAAACTATAATATAATATTTTTATCCTACAGTTAGTAATAAGAAAAATGGTCTTGTGGTTCTAACAATCTGAGCGTAGGACCGGGATAACGTACCACGCAATTTGTAGGACAATGTGACTGGCTAATTATATACATATTAACTAAGCAGTAGAAAAAAATTGGGTAGTTAGTAATTACTTTTTATGACCTCGTAATCGATACATGTTGGAAGGAGGGGGACTCTTTGATCAAATCATACCCCTTGTAGGACAAATATTTCTTTCAACAATGTTAATAATTATCTTAAGTTTTAATTAAAAAAGCCACAGTTAATGATAAGTTTTTGAGACCCATAGAATCGACATATTTGATCCCTTCTACCCCTGTTAGCTACCACAATCGAGAATTGTTGTAAGAGGAAAAGTTGGGCGCCTCATTAAAATGAAGCTACTCACGTAAAATTAGCTTGATAGTAATAAACAGAAAAATATCTATCAGGGATTCCTGACTATATTCTTTATTCGTTGGATGCTTGAATCTTCAGAAGTTAATTTTTTAACTTTGGATGTTTTATTCTGTAAGTGGAAATCAAACCTATTAAAAAATAGTTATCGAGTCCTTTAATTGTTTTCAATGCTTTTGCATTTTTAACACATTTATTTTCATTTTAGATGGAATTCAATGATGTATTAACTAATCCTTTGATTCTTGAATAAGATAAACACTCAGAAAAAAAGTGCATAATGAACCTTTTACTCCTTTATAGATTTAATTTCAATACTTCACAAACAAACGAAAATGTCTTTCGATTTTGGCAGTTTAAAAAGTGTACATTCTTGTCTTCCAAAAAAACTTCCAAAATGAACTCTTTGTAAAAATGTTGAAAAATTAAGACGATTGGGATGCAAAATGTAAAAAAAAAAAAACACTTTCTGAAAAATTTTACCCACACGTACATGAGATAGCTCATAGTATATATTATTGACATCAGCAGCATTTAAAAACAAAGTAGAAATAAGGAAAATAGATTAAAAGTTCATTGTAAAGATCTGCTCCATCCAAATGCATCGTAATTAAAAGTTATGAAGTTGTAATATAAGTACTAGGGATGCACCGATTAATCGGCAGTACCGATTAATCAGCCATAATCGGCCACTTTGCCGATTATTAATAATCGGCAAAATCGGGCCGATTAATCGGCTGAAAAATATTTTTCAGATATTATTCTTTAAAGTATACTTTCACTAGGAAACTATGATGAATAATTTTATTAACAGTAATAATAATTCTCACAGTTGATATAAAGTTTTTTTTAAATGAATTCTCCTACTTTAAATAAATATACATAGACAATGATGCAACATTTTTCATATGGCGATAGTTTTCTCCTTAGCACAGTGATTTCAGATAACCTCTAATTTTCAAAGAATAAAAGTATTGAATTAAATTGTTACTAATTACTAAAATATATAAATTAAAAGCACTCCTAAATTGGAGTGTTCACCACACACTCCCCTCCTTTTTTATAAATTTTTATGTCCAATTAACACAACTAACAATGTGTTAATAATATTATTGACACTAATATGAAAATTGCTTCCAAGAAATTTGATAAAATATTGAAATTATTTTGTGAAAACTAGGAAAATGGAAAAAAAAAATCTTCTCCCGGAAATAAATTACTTACTATTTCTAAACTTGGAATTGTATAAGAGATAAAAAAACAGTGATGGTAAAATTGGTAATAGAAAAACAATTATCCTTATCATTAATCGGCCGATTTTCAACAACCGATTAATCGGTAATCGGTAATCGGCCAATTTGCTTATCGGTGCATCCCTAACAGGGGCGGCTCCTCACTATGGGCCGGGTGGGCCGGGCCCACCCAGAAAAATTGTAAGGAAAAAAAATACATAGTTAAAATAAAAATTTTGCATTTCGGCTCAAAAAAAAAAAAAAAAAAACAAAAAAAACATAGGGCAGAAAACATATTTTCAACCTTCAGCGCTCCCCCCCCCCCTCCAAACATCGCTGATATAGCAAAAGAAAGCTTTCAAATTCCATCAATTTTCGCGCTTCGAACAGCTTTGAGAACGAACGTGGGCCACTGATCTCTGACGTGGGCCAAATCGCTTTGGCCCACGATGGCTGGAGGCGCACCTCCGCTTTTAGCCAATCGCAGTGGCTGAATTAAGAAGATCCGTAAGTGATTACACCCCTCGTAATTTCTGCCGAGAGGGCCTTTCTCCTCGTGCCCAAGATTTCCCTTTGTCCCCAACCAAGCAGTGGAGAGGGAAAGAGAGGGAAGTGTTTCGTTACGGTACATGGGCAGAGAATATCTAGCCCAGTGGTCGGAAGTAGCGCGCTACAAGTAGCGAAACTACTGTAGTAGCCACATTTTTTAGTAGTTTGTAGTGTAGCGCACTACTTTTTAAGAAAAGTAGAGTAGCGAGTAGCGCGATACAAAAAAAAAAGTAGTTTGTAGCGATTTCTGGAAGCTACTTTTAAATTAAATAAACAAATAAATAAATGAAAAAAAAAATTAAAAAGGAGAACAAAGGAAAAAAACAAAGTTTAATTGACTCTGGTGCAAATCTTGCATGAGTACAACAGTGGACACAATGAGAAATAAGAACCATAAAAATATGAGCTGATCCTTAGATGCATAATTTTGACGAAATACATTGTATCTGTTTGATGTCACTGGTTTATTTAGCATCATAATTTTTGTATTCCTTCAAATAATTTTAATGTTCCTAAATATTCCCTGGCAAGAAGTTTTAAAAAATCGAAAGGTAAATTCTTTCAATCTTTCAGCTTTTGAATTCTTTCTTGTGGCGAACATTTGTAAAAATTAAAAATAATCTAAAAAGCACAAATTTTAGCAAAAAAAAAAAAAAAAGGAACAAAAAGGAAAAGTTCCCAATAAGTTCAATGACAATTCCTAGTTCTGTTCCATATTCAAATGAATTAATTTGTTAATGTAAACCACTTTGCTAATTTTTTGGTCAATCTCTAAACGGTGCATACTTTTTATTTATTTATTTTTTAAAAAATAGCGAAGTAGCGACTACAATTCAAAAGTAGTTTGTAGTCGCTACATTAAAAAAAAAGTTGTTGTAGTTGTAGTTAACTACATTTACAACAAAGTAGTTGTAGTTGTAGTTCGCTACAAAAGAAATGTAGTTTTTCCAACCACTGGTCTGGCCCCCGTATTAGGGAGAAAACTCTATCCTATTTTCACTT
This sequence comes from Uloborus plumipes, assembly GCA_038373865.1. Taxonomy (NCBI): domain Eukaryota; kingdom Metazoa; phylum Arthropoda; class Arachnida; order Araneae; family Uloboridae; genus Uloborus; species Uloborus plumipes. The sequence continues at coordinate 4,843 of JAXGGA010009772.1, forward strand.
CGCTGTCCTCATTCTTTTTTTTTTTTTTTTGATTGATTTTTATAACATTTGATTTTTTTGTGTGTGTTTCTTTTTTCATTTTCAACACCTATTTCTAACAGGCATAGAGATTGCCAGTTTCACATTACCCCCACCCTCACCTATTTAATACAATCCATGCCTATTTTAGTTATTAATTTGCGCTTTGGGAACTGGAAAATTTTCTCGAATTTTGACTTGCAGAGCGTTTGCCATTTTCTTGGTACCTATTAGTTTGACTTTAATCTCATTTTTCCCAGTGTTGTGCTAAAACATTAAAAAGTGTTGCAAGTATTGTATGAAATCCAGGAACTTGGTCATCCTGCCGGGTGTGACATTATAAATGCTTGGAGAAGTAATAAGTATTCTTAAGCTCTAAATTCTACATTTGTTTAACCGAATCATGATTACATTTATATCCAGGACCAAGGCCGTTCAAAGAGGGGCCTCTAACTTCCCTAAAATATGAATGAAGTAGTCCCCCCCCCCCCCAGCTCTAAAAACATGAAAGCTGCGAGAGTTCTCTCACAGCTTTCATGTAGTGTGCTGAGTTTTTTGCACTGAGGAAGAGGTTCCATTGTAAATTAGAAAGAGCTATTCGCTGTACTTTCTACCTAAAATTTGTGATTTATTTACGCTGATTTATAAAAGTGAGATTTTTAAGTTCTAACACCGTTAGAATTTGTTTTTCCATGAACTGAAATTGCAACATTTGTATCTAAATTAAAAAAAAAAAAAAAATCTTGTAAGCATGCCAAACTCTATTCATTTACCTTATGCTTTCCTTAATTTGATAGAGGCTTTTAGAATGTCATGGTGCAGATTGTCAAAATTTTTAGCCGGAGAGAGGGTTTTAGTCATAAATGTTGTTTTTCTTTTTGAGTATAGTCTCGTAATGTTTGAGGAGATGTGCCGCCTCTCTTGAGGCGTGACACTTTTGATGTGATAAATATTTTCACTGTCTAAAAATGGCAAAATTGTGGGAGCTAGCTTGCTTAACGTTAGTGATGTATATAGAAAGTCGATCGTCTGGGCAAAATACTGCAATTATTATTACATTGATCGCTTAAGACTGGTGTAGCATTTAAAATATAAAACCTATGTATCAAATCAAATGAGATAATTTTGCAATGTAAGTTTGTACTAATTGGATAAAATATTATTTTATATCGCTCAGCATCGGTTTACTAACTGTTGTTTCGTTCATTTTATCTGTGTAAGCATTACTGGGCAAACATATAATTGCGGGCCCACCCACTAAATTAAGGCACGAGCCGCCACTGATCCCTAATAAGTACTAAATTGTTCTTTTGAAATTTCAGCTATAATTGAACTATTTTACAAGATGAATGCCAAAACGATTTAAAATAGAGATAAAACCACGCTCTTTATCATAAATAACTGGAAACTTCAAAATACAGGAATTAAAACTGAAACGATTCTAATTTCCCACGAAAGGTAGAAAACAAATAAATTCTTATTGCACAATCAGAAAAGTGTTGTCAAAGAGAATCCAAGCAAACAAAAACAACGCCCTGAACTGTGTTTGCCAACTTACGTGTTTCTGATTAAAACGGTAAATATAAACATCGGACACCTGACCGTTCTTAATTGCTCATTTCCGTCGATGTAACGATTTACGCCATCGTTTTTATGTAATGGGTTTTAGCTTTTTATGACTGGCAACAGTTCGGCGTTTGATTTCTCTAATAAATGAGACAAGCATCGGGTCAAGGATGTTGCTGAAGGTAAGGCGCGATTGTTGCATGGAACGGTTGGAGATTGATACAAAAACAAGTTTTTCGAATTTTATTTGAAAATGTTGAAATCAAAAGGATAGTTGAAATCAGAAACCTTAAGTTTTTCATGAATAAATGGCTTCGTAAATTATTGGGGGGAAATGATATATGTTAATGGTTTTTAATACGTTTCTCTTTTTTCTCACCTCTCTCTCTCTCTTGCAAAGAAAATGCATCTGGGGAACGGTAGGTTTAAACACAAATCATGATTAAAACGAGAAGTTCTGTCAAGAACTAAACGAGCGTACTGTCCCGTACATCGACATCGGCATTCTAGCATCTGATCAATATTCTCTTGATTATCTGAGACTGAAAATTATGTCAAATAGGGATGCACCGATAAGCAAATTGGCCGATTACCGATTACCGATTAATCGGTCGTTGATAATCGGCCGATTAATCGGCTGAGCCGATTAATGATAAGGGTGATTGTTTTTAATACCAATTTTACCATCACTGTTTTCTCTCTTACACAATTTCAAGTTTAGAAAAAGTGTACAATTTATTTCCGAGAGAAATTTTTTTCCCATTTTCCTGATTTTCACAAAATAATTTCGATATTTTATCAAACTTCTTAGAACTAATTTTCATGTTATTGTCAATAACATTACATTAACACATTGTTAGTTATGTTAATTGGACATAAAATTTCAAAAAAAGGGGAGTGGGAGTCTGCGGTGAGCACTCCAATTTAGGAGTACCGTAAAATGGGGTGAATCGAAACACTTTTCAGCTTTGATCGTAAAAAAAGCAGTTAAGAGTTTTTTTTTATTTGATTTTTTGGGTGAAAACTTCGGTCTTGCTTTACTCTTGATATTCCAAGCAAAGACAAAGCATTTTGAACAATTATTATTAAAATATATAGGAAATTATGGGTATTCCGAATCACCCCGCTGATAGGGGTCAATCGGAACACATGTTAAAATTTTTGTTTTTTTCAGTTTAACCTGTAATAGGTCTCACAAACATGAGTAATATTGATGGGGGAGAATAAGAACAGATAATTACTGTCAAATAAATGCATAATTTCAATACGAGTAAACGTGTATAATTTGTCAAAATTCAAAATAATTTTGAACTCATGAAAAATGAAAAGTAATTTTAAGAAATGCTTTTGAATTGAAATACAAAGATTTAACATGAATGGAAGTCACTCATATCGTCCACAAATATGTACTTGTCCTTAAAACTAGCAATTGTGACTTGGTTTAAGTTTTTTCATAACATCTCCTGGGATGAACTCTGCCTTTTCTTTAGTTTCTTGAAATCTCTGGGTTTCGGGGATTGTCCTGAAATATTTTTCCGCTTATTCATCACTGTCTGTGTGCTGGATTTTTACTACATAAAGTCTATGTGACTTTCCCCCTTGTATTTTAAGTAAAAAGAAGTCTCCTGGAGAAAAAATCTTTTTAAATCTGCAACTATTTGTCATTCTAAGATCTAGTTGCTAACGAGAAGGGATACACAGTAATAAATCCTTGTCCTTGTCTTGATTAGAAGAATTGGGGTTAGAATCTTGATTTTAAACAGTTTCCTTTAAATACGTTTGAATTGGAACAACAGAACTAAGTGTTCCGATTCACCCCGCAATTTTTTTTCTAAGGCATTTTTCAGAATTCTTCATTTTTATGACACAATTTATAAAAAATGTAAATTCTAATGCGGTATTCTGTTGTTCAGATACATGTATAATTGAAACATACCACTCTTAGTTTTTAAATATAAGAAGGTTTGCCCCTGCATATGAAGTTTTGCAGTCTATGGAAATGTGATGTTTTCTAGCATTCCACGTGCAGCCCTCCTTAGAAGCCAATAGCGCTGCCAGATTGACAAAAATAATTTTTTCCTACTTCCTATGATCTTACCTTACTAAAAAAAATTCATGGCGAAAAATACCCAATAGTATATTTATGAAGAATTTCTTTGTACGGTCGGGAAGTTTTGTTCCGATTGACCCCGCTGTTCCTATACACCCCATTTTACGGTACTTTTAATTTAATTTTTTTAATAATTAGTAACAATTTAATTCAAGACTTTTATTCTTTGTGCAAATTAGAGGTTATCTAAAAGCACTGTACTAAATAGAAAACTGTCGCCACATGAAAAATGTTGCAACATTGTCTATGTATATGTATTCAAAGTAGGAGAATTAATTTATTAAAAACTTTATATCAACTGTGAGAATTATTATTACTGTTAATAAAGTTATTTATATTAGTTTCTTAGGGAAGGTATACTTTGAAGAATAGTATTTAAAAAATATTTTTTTGCCGATTAATCGGCCCGATTTTACCGATTATTAATAATCGGCAATGTGGCCGATTATGGCCGATTAATCGGTACTGCCGATTAATCGGTGCATCCCTAATGTCAAACATACCTTTTTAGGACTTAAAGCTGATTTCTAAAAGCAAAATATACCCCTCTCATCAGATGAAATAAATACGTAAAAAGTAAATAAATGATTAAATAAAGTTTTGTCGCACCTTTTAAAGAATGTAACTGTTACAGTTCTTCCGTAGAAAAATTCCTCAATCGTTTTCAAAAAAATATTAAAGAACATCAAAGCACATTTTATCAAAGAAAGAAAAAAAAAAAGAAAAAAAAACTCGTAAGTTAATAAAATATCTCGAATTTCATATTTAATCCGTTGTCAGTTGTTAAATATAAATAAAGAATAAAATGCTCTCGTGAATGAAAAATTTTTGTTACAAAAAAAAAAAAAAATATCGTCTGCCAAAAACAAAAAAGAAAAAAATAAAATAAATAAAATAAAACAAATGAATAAATAAACAAAAAATCGTCTGCACAGTCAGTCATTTTTTTCTGAGCTTGCATTTCCACCATGTTTTCGGAGTCGGAGTCGGAATCAGAGTTCTCACAGAAGATTATCCAGAAAAGTACTTTACAAACATTATTTATCAAAACCATTTTCTTACAAAGTTAGTTTGGAGGAAATCCGACTTTTAAGTTCAGGATCAACATTCAACTTAAATTCCCCATCGGCGCTAATGTTAATTTTTTTTTCTGAACGGTTCAATACTGAACGAAAAATGGTTCAAATCAAAAAGCGAAATATGGGAATGAGCCTCTCCGAGATCTTTCAAACAAAAAAAAGTTTGTCCAATTCGGATGGTTCACTCAAAAGTTATCAGGTGGGGAAAGGTTGCTTGAACGGTTCAATGTTGAACGAAAAAATGTTCAAATTGAAAATTTAAATACGGTAATGAAGTATCCTTGCTGAGATCCTTCGAACAAAAAAAAGTTTATTTAAATCGGACTGTGCACTCAAAAGTTATTAGGGGTGACAGGTTGCTTGAGCGGTTCAATGTTGAACGAAAAATTGTTCAAATAGGAAATGTAAATACGAGAATGAAGTATCCTTGATCTCCCCAAAAACAACAGTGTTGTAAAAAAATCCCCCGCCAAGAAAACCTTAAATACTCAGCCTTAAAAAGTTATGATATCGAGTTTTCCCGCCAAGTTTGTGCCAAACTACAACTAACCTGTATGTATAGTTCTTTTAAATTGTTTTCAGTGCTGTCAGGCGGGAAGCTTTGTCTTGTGAGGTGGTTGCTTAATGAGTAAAAACTTCCCGCCTGGCAGGACTAAAAACAATTTAAAAGAACTATACATACAGGTTAGTTGTAGTTTGGCACAAACTTGGCGGGAAAACTCGATATCATAACTTTTTAAGGCTGAGTATTTAAGGTTTTCTTGGCGGGGGATTTTTTTACAACACTGTTGTTTTTGGGGAGATATCACATGTTTTTGCATTAATATTATTTCTTTGCCTGTTTTTTTTTTCTCTTCAAAATTTACTTTGCATGTTTTTTTCCCTTCAACATTTTTCTTGGCTGTCCGACATATGTGGTTTTCTTGGCGGCATGCATTTGTGCAAAAGTTCAAGGATCTTCTTCAGTCTAGGATAAATTTGAAATCAATCACAATGTACCACCCGAACCGACGCAAAACAAAGCTAGTTGCTAACAATACTACGATTAAATTAAAAGTTAAAAAAAAAAAAAAAACCCAACCCTTACTGCCGATCTCATATTAAAATGAACTAAATTGAAGATCCCTTTTAAAAGCCTTATGCAATAAAATCAATTACAAATATTTTATTTGTTAACAAATAGAAACTGGCAACAGATGAAATTATAAATCATTGAGTTTTCTTTCCTCGTGGCCCAACAATGAAAAGATAAATGCTCAGATGTTGAACAGAGCTAGTAGATAGAAATCGGACCAATTTTAAGCATTAATAACTCCGGGGTGCGATGACCCCGGGAGCTAAATTTTGGGAAAACGTCCTCAATGTCTCATCGAGAATATTCATACCGAAAATCAACACTAAAGACCCCCGGGGAGAAAAGATACGGAAAATAAAAACGAGGTGGGAGGGGGTGGGGGGTCGAAAACCACCCTATGCCGAGCTTTGGGACAAAATAAATGTGGGTGCATAAACAGTGCTCAATCCGAGTTACCGTTTAGTCTGTAGCCCTGTCAAACAATTTTTAAAAAGTGCGAAAAATAGCGATTTTATAACATTTATCACCCCTCCCCCTGAGGGTCCTGGATGTTTTGCTTTAGTATGTGCCGTCAGGGGCCGCTGGAGATTGAGTATACCAAAAATCAACTCTAGGGATCTTTATGGGGCTGAGATACAGAGGGGTGAAAACCCCGGTTTGGTTACTCGCGTAAACAGTCCTTGTCGCTCTTTTACATTTTTCTTGGTGACGAAAATTTCTTGGCGGCTTGTATTTAGTTTTCTTGGCGGGGCGGGACGCTCCCGCGTCCCGTGATAAGATCTTTCGAACAAAAAAAAGTTTGTTCAAATCGGACTGTTCACTCAAAAGTTAGCATCGCGGGACAGGTTGTTTGAACGGTTCAAAGTTGAACCAAAAATTGTTCAAATCGAAAAATCAAATATGGGAATGAGCTGTACTCGCCGAGATCTTTCCAACAAAAAAGTTTGTCCAAATCGGATTGTTCATTCAAAAGTTATTAGGGGGGGGGGGGGGACAGACAGACCGACCGACCGACCGACCAACACACAAATTCCCCATCTCAATACCCTGATTTCAAATTTTTAATTTTTCGATATTCATTTTACCTTTTTATTTTTTTAACTTGGCGATATTTTTCGGACTTGGCGATATTTTTTTTTAAAACTTGGCGACATTTTTTGGACTTGGTGATATTTTTTAGATGTATTAAGCCACTTTTAATACTGTCTTCGTCTTTCTTAAATTTTTAACGGGAAAGTAGGCTGAAAGGAGTAGGTGGGGGAGAATCAGCGTTATAAATACAGTTAGAAAGACGAAAGCGCTTTGCTATTTACATTAGGGATGTACCCGTAAAAAAATTGGCCAATAGCCAATTGTCGATTAAATGGCAGAGCCGATTAATGATCAGGATACTTATTCGTAACACTACCAATTTTGCCATCATTTTTAGCCTACTTTCCCATTAAAAATAAAAGAAAGACGAAAAAAGTATTAAAAGTAGCTTAATGCATCTAAAAAAATATCGCCAAGTCCAAAAAATATCGCCAAGTTGAAAAATATCGCCAAGTCAAAAAAAAAAAAAAAAATATCACCAAGTGAAAAAAATAAAAAGGTAAAATGAATATCGAAAAATTAAAAATTTGAAAGTAGGGTATTGAGATGGGGAATTTGTGTGTCGGTCGGTCGGTCGGTCTGTCTGTCCCCCCCCCCCCTAATAACTTTTGAATGAACATTCCGATTTGGACAAACTTTTTTTTGTTGGAAAGATCTCGGCGAGTACAGCTCATTCCCATATTTGATTTTTCGATTTGAACAATTTTTGGTTCAACTTTGAACCGTTCAAACAACCTGTCCCGCGATGCTAACTTTTGAATGAACAGTCCGATTTGAACAAATTTTTTTTTGTTCGAAAGATCTTATCAAGGATACTTCATTCCCGTATTTACATTTCCGATTTGAACAATTTTTGGTTCAACATTGAACCGCTCAAGCAAGCTGTCACCCCTAATAACTTTTGAGTGAACAGTCCGATTTAAATAATATTTTTTTTGTTCGAAGGATCTCAGCAAGGATACTTCATTACCGTATTTAAATTTTCAATTTGAACATTTTTTCGTTCAACATTGAACCGTTTAAGCAACCTTTCCCCACCTAATAACTTCTGAGTGAACCATCCGAATGGAATAAACTTTTTTTTTGTTGGAAAGATCTCGGAGAGTACAGCTCATTCCCATATTTGATTTTTCGATTTGAACAATTTTAGGTTCAACTTTGAACCGTTCAAACAACCTGTCCCGTGATATTAACTTTTTATTGAACAGTCCGATTTGAACCACCTTTTTTTTTTTTGTTCGAAAGATCTTATCAAGAATACTTCATTCCCGTTTTTAAATTTCCGATTTGAACAATTTTTCGTTCAACATTGAACCGTTCAAACAAGCTCCCACCCCTAATAACTTTTGAGTGAACAGTCCGATTTAAACAAACTTTTTTTTGTTCGAAAGATCTCGGCAAGGATACTTCATTACCGTATTTGAATTTTCAATTTGAACATTTTTTCGTTCAACATTGCACCGTTCAAACAACCTTTCCTCACCCAATAACTTTTAAGTGAACCGTCCGAATTGAATAAACTTTTCTTTGTTCGAAAAATCTTGGAGAGACTCATTCCCATATTTCACTTTTCAATTTGAACCATTTTTCGTTCAATGATGAACCGTTCAGAAAATTTTTTAACATGAGCGCGTACGGGGAAATTTAAATTGAATGTTGATTCTAAACTTAAAGGCAGATTTCCTTCAAACTAACTTTGTAAGAAAATGGTTTTGATACATAATGTATTGTAAAGTACTTTTCTGAATAGTCTTCTGTGAGGACTCTGATTCCGACTCTGACTCCGCAAACACGGCGGAAATGCAGGCTCAGAAAAAATAACTGACTGGGCAGACGATTTTTTGTTTATTTATTTAATTTTTTTGTTTAATTTATTATTATGATTGTTTTTTTTTGGCAGACGATTTTTTTTGTTAACAAAAATTTTTCATTCCCGAAAGCATTTTATTCTTTTTTTATATTTATTAACTGGCAACGGATTAAAAATGAAATTCGAGACATTTTATTAACGAACGATTTTTTTTTCTTTGATAAAATGTGTTTTGATGTTCTTTGTTCTTTTATTTATTTATTTATTTATTTCTTTTGAAAACGATTGTGGAATTTTTCTACGGAAGAACTATGACAGTTACATTCTTTAAATGGTGCGACAAAACTTTATTTACTCGTTTATTTACTTTTTACGTGTCTATTTCATCTGATGAGAGGGGTATATTTTGCTTTTAAAAATCAGCTTTAAGTGCTATAAAGGTATGTTTGACATAATTTTCAGTTTCAGATAATTAATAGAATATTGATCAGATGCTAGAATGCCGATGTCGATGTATGGGAAAGTAGGCTCGTTTAGTTCTTGACATAACTTATTGTTCTTTCTTTTTTTTTTGTTATTAAGATTTTTGAAATGGTTACTAATTTATTTAAGAGATAAGTTTTATTTCTCCATTTTCCTCCTTTCTCACAAAGAATTTCAAAATTTCATCCGATTTCTTTGAACCAATTTTCATATTATTGTTTTTAAATTTTCATTAACACAAAACGTAATTAACATATTGTTAATGATGTTAACTAGACATGAAAATATTTAAAAAAATGGTGGAAGCTGTGGGAACAATAATTTAGAAGTGCTTTTAATTTAAAGTTCTTTTCAATCATTAGTAGCCAGTTAGTTCAAAAGTTTTATTTTTGGTAGATATTAGAAGTTTTTTTAATTGTCATAATTTAGACTAACTTCATACTCATTACACATAAATTCGGAAGAACATAAAGTTCCTGCTCTCTTTTGGTAAAAAATACACTTGGCTTCTAATACAAGGCAAGCATAATTTCCCGTTTACAAATATCGATTTTCCAACATCATCTAAATTATTCTCTTTACTGACTGCAAGTTGTTTCAAATAAACCTTTTCAACAACTAGAGCAATTTTCTAAAAGTAAAGTATTTTTCTTTCATGTAGAAATGAAACTATTAGTTAATTTAAAAAACGATATAAAATTTATTTTCTTGATGGTTCCAACAAATTTTTAATTAGAATACAGTTGAACCCTCTTACTGGAATAACTATTTTGACACATAAAAATATTCTAATAACCGGGATATTCCATTATCCGGGATCAAAATAATACATTACAATGATTTGGTGCCTTGAAAATGTATTATATTAAGCGGGATATTCTATTAACCTATGTTCTAATCAGCGGGCTCGACTGTATTTCAAATTAAAGCTTTTTTTAAACTAATTTTGAAATGTTCGATCATGGGAGGGAGAAATCATTGAGCTATTACATTACAACAGCATAAATTTTTTCAGCTTATATTAGCTAATGCTATCTCGTCATTTTGGCTGATATGGAATCACTCAATTTTTCAACTAAATAATTATGACTAATGTGCTATTTGCAATTATTATTATTATTTTTTTTTTTTGGTTCAATTTCTGTGCTTGTGTTCAATTCCCAAATTTTTAAAACATTCATTCAAGAATAGCCTAGAATGTGATTTTTTTTTAAATCCAGAAGTGCCGTATTACCACAAAATTTAACACACTCACACACACACACACACATAAACACACACACACACACACACACACGCACACGCGCGCACACACACACACACACATGAATATACATAATAAAATAAAGAGCGCAAATCATTAAAAGAGCGAGAGATAAGTAGGAAGATTCTTCGCCAAAAGAAAAAAAAAAAAAGATGATGACAAAATCACTCAAAGAAAAAAAAAATAATAAAGAAAGCGAATTTAAAAGTTTACTAAAATCTGTCGTTCTCAGTAACTGAGTTTTAAGGCTCTCAAAGCCCAAGAAAACGGAGATTTATTTACGAACTTTGCTTTTACAGAGAAGAAGCGAAGACAGAAACTTCTCTTCAAAACATTCTTCAAATAGTTAATAGGATTAAAATTAATTTTAATGTGGGGCATCTGATCTGGACATCCATAAAAGCAGCAACTTCATCCCTTTCCTTGACCCATCCTGTTTCCCAAGACACTAATTTCCCCCAGTCGTCAAAAATGGAATAATCAACCGAAACATCTTACGCCAGAGAGCATTTTAAATAACAATCATCGAATCACTCTGCAGACAATATCTTCTTCTTAATCCCGTAGGCATCTGGGTCAGGTTCCAATCCCGCCCAAGCACCTTTCCCGAAAAACACATCTTTGGAAGAAGACTGACCCGAAGACAGTAAATCACGAAAGCGAATCGGTCGCAGCGAAAGGTCACTCGGTGAGGGTCATCTCCGGACGCATCCTCTCTCACCTTGGCCCTAAAAGGTTCCACTTTCCCTTTTCTTCCAGTGGGATCAAGGTGAGCCACAGACCCGAAGCTCATCAGCGAAGGCATTTTCGGGCATTTTTTCTTCGTGAATAACAATGGGCCACTCTAATTGCAAAGCGGAGGAGTCATTTAAGGAGCTGCTTAGGGGAATGAGTTATTCCAGCTTCTTTTTAGAACAATGAGAAATTACCTGGTTGATGTTGAAATATAATTGATGATTCTAAAGTTGTAATTGTGTTTTGCTTTTGCACCTGACTAGCATTGATACCAAATCCACCGGTTACACTCCAGAATACTAGATGAATATACAATTGATATCTCATTGAGTCTAGAGTTCATGTCTTTGGTAAATAAATCGGATGATCCTCCACAATGCGAAAAGTTGGAGGCTTTAATGACTATTTTCAAGAAAAGGTGTTTATGAGACTATTCGTCTTAGACATTTCTGAACAATGAATCAATCAATCAGTTCCCGAAATCAGCAATATTTTAAAATTGCTTTTTAGTCTGATTAATAGATAGCTTTGAATATGTACCGGATTGATATTTAGCTCCGTGCTGCTTATAGACTAAATTGTAATCGGATCCCCCTCCCCCTTCTTCTCTTTAATACTGGAGGAACATGCATAAGCGTAGCGTCGGGGGGAGCACAGGGGGGCACGTGCCCCCCCAACTTGATGGACATTTAAGATGCAGAACCTGAAGTTTTGCAAAATCGAAACAAAAATCATAATCAGAGTATCATTTACAGTTCATTTTTTTATTTATTTTATTTAAGTATTATACCCACACGTTTGAGGTGGGTGGGGGTGGTAAGTGGGAATATAGGCCCACTGTCAAAATTTTCAAATTTGAAACTTTATTTTTTCCGAAAAAGGGACAAAATCATCAGAAAAAAATATTTCCATTTTTGTTACTGGTTACCCAATAACGCAGCCAGAATTACCGTCTATTAAGACGGTAATCCTATGGCGATGGATGCTGGATAGAAGGATTTTTTTGTTGAAACAGTCTTTTGGATTGCCAATAATGTTAAATGCAAGGCCTCTGAGGGGTGTATAAGGTTCGCCATATTTTATCCTGACCTCCTCCATGCTAGTTACATTACTATAATAGCAATTCGGATAAATCTGGAATCATAAATCATGCTGTTTTGTATAATATAAGGCAATGAGAAGTAAATGTATGTAAATGGAAAAATTCAAGTTTTTGAGTAAACGCGTTTAAAGATTAGACTTTAGGTTGATTTTTATTGGTAAAAGTTTTCTGAGCCACGCTATAGATCAACATTTACCAGGGCTACTTGTATCATCTCCTGCCACAAAATATATCAGAGGTTCTCCAACCATTTTCCTTAGTTGACACTATAGTTTTTAATTTTATCACTTACATCCCTTTGCTTCTGACTGCCTCATATGTACATTTTCAGGCGTTAATTTTAAAATTCTATGTTATTGCTTATTTTATTAAAAAATAATTTTAACTAGAAAATACTTTTTTCACAAAGTCTGGCTCATTGTAAGAGAGAGAAAGATACAGAGGGGAGAAAGATAAAAGACCATCTTTTTATCTTAGGTACTGCAGTGAAAAGTAAATTTTTATAATAAAATACGGATGTTAGCACAGAAAGCTTCCCAAATCAAAAATTTCAATTTCTAAGCGTTTTTTATTTTTATTTTTATTACTATTATTATTTTTTTTTAGCATTTGTCAGTCATAATCATATTAAAGAGAAATTATATGCTAAATGCAGGCTAATAACTAAAAAACTCTCATAGTGTATAAAAAGGAAAAAAAGATCATTCATTCATGTTTAAATTTTGCATTACGTAGTTTGTGTAGTACTTAAGTACACTGTTAAGAACGTGATTGTACTTAAAAGCTATGACAAACTTAAGAATACTATTGCTTTTGTCTATGATCGTTTTCAATACATTCTTTTTTTCTTTTTTTTTTTTTCAAAACTTGCTTTTGAATCATTTCAACTTTTGTCATCGGAATATAACTTATTCCTGATTGTGCAAAGATATTTATTTTAACTACTTTTTTTTTGTTTCAATTTTGTTTCTTTTTTCTTCTTTTTCCTTTTTTTATTGATATAATTTTAATTTATTAATTGCTATTTTGTACTTCAGTTGTGTTTTCATAATTTTAATGAGTGCGTTTTACATGACTATTTTTTTCCCTTACCTTTATATTCTTTTTTTGTGCAAGAGTGTCTCTATTTCCTCCAATATTGGGTATCAAGTTGGGTCACTAGGGGGTCAAAGGCAGTGTTCCTTACTGCTATTGCAAATTTTACTCTTAAAATAACTGTTAAATATGAAACATTTCAGCAATTTTTCAGATTTAATATTTGTTCTCCCCTACTTCTTTTTTCTTAATCTTATTCCTTGTTGATTGATGTGTCAATGTCAGCAATTTATAGAAGCACAAGACATTTTTATTTTTATCGAATGTAAATTTTAAAGAGGTTTTCGTTTGCCTCGTTTTTCTTCACATATTTTAGTCTCAACTACTTCATACAGGGCCTCAAAATGCAGAATTTTACGCCTATTTTTTTTTCTTTAATTTTCCCGGAGGGAACCCCCCCCCCCCCGATCCCCCAAATTATTGATAATCAACCGTATACATTCTACTTAAAAGAGGTCATTGCATCACTCTTATATCCATGCTGCTACAAGGTCAATCTATAGAACAATAAGAAAACACAACGAGAAAAAACACGGGGGACTTAATCAGGGAAAAAGACACACAAAATGAAAAATGTCCTGTTCTACTGCCGAATGTAGTCGGGACTAACGGCAGTATTTTTGCAATAGCACAGGGCTCCGTTAATTCCAGGTCCGTCATTTCAAGTTTTCCAGCGGGAGGGGTCAAAGGTGCAAAAACAATGTAATTTCGTGGGAAACAACAATAAAGACGCCCACTTGTATGTAAATACATTGAATTCTCAAAGCCGAGGGGGGGGCAATTGACCACCCTGAATTCCCTAAATGAAGGGGATGGTTAACTCTAAATCCGACCCTGGTGGTAACTGGCAACTGAGGGAGAAAAAAGAAAAAAGAGGAAGATGCTGTACGGATAATTCATCGGAACAGTAAGAACGAATACTTCTCTTACGAAAATATTTAGAGGGGGGGGGGGGGTGAAAAGCTCCACCTGTCACCTTCAGAAAATTTGACCAGTGCCCCCCAAAACTTTTGGTCACGCTACGCCTATGGGAACATGTAAAGAACATGCAGTACCAGATTTTTTTTTCTACATACAGGTGAACTCTCACTTATACGCCGCCTCATTTATGCGCTTTTTCCACTTATACGACGATTTTGAATGGTCCCTGCACATTCCATAGAAAAATAATAATAGTATTATTCGTTTATGAGTCGCTCTAAAGATATATATTTCACTTATGCGCCGAATTTTCCCTAAAATGTAAAAAATTTAATTTATTTTCTTTAAAAAATAAGCATTTTTCTTCACTTTCCTCTTTAATCTTTCGCCTTTAGTGCTCACGGAAGGCTTTTTTTCCGCATGAACTAGAGTTCGGAGAGGGACAATTATCTATTATGGATCGTTTTAAAGGGAACAGTTTAATTAGGTATGCTAAAATTTTTCGTTTTCTCTTTATCATTGAAGTTACGTTACAGTTATTGTCAAACCGTGGTAATATGTCCCTTTCCTCTATAAATAGTCTTATTCATTCTCTCATTAGAAACTATGTTGCGTTTTAGGCTTTCAAATAGGATTGTTCACTTATACGTCTCTCTCACTTATGCGCCTTTTTTGTTGGTCCCTTGGACCGGCGTATAGGTGAGAGTTGACTGTAGTTCCTTCGGTCGCCCCAATTCGCACATCAGTTAATCTAATCGAATCGCTGTAAGTCAGTGACAAGAAAACACTGCAAAAAAATAAAAAATAAAAACTTTGTTTTTACAGTATAATACTGGTAGCTGCGGTTCCAATTTTAAACTGTAAAATGCGCAGTAATAAAATGTAAAACTAGCAATTTTAAAGTTTCTTACTGTAAAGCTAGAAATTTTGTAGTTTATTGCCGTAAAATTTAACTGTATTATACTGTAAAAACAACAGTATAATACTGGCAGTAGAGGTTCAGTTTAAAACTATAAAATGCACGGTAATATACTGTAAATCAGGCAATTTTACAATTTATTACAGCAAAATTAGCAATTTTACAGTTTAGTACTGTAAATTGAGCAATTTTGCAGTTTAGTACTGTAAAATTAGTAATTTTTGCAGTTTATTACCGCAAAATTAGCTGTATAATACTGTAGAAACAACATTCATTTTTTACAACAGTCGACGCTCGTTATAACGACCACACGTTATAAAGACCATCCTAATATAACGACCGATGGGAAATACCCCAACTGTATCCCAATATACTCTATGTTCTACCTCTTATAGCGACCACTCGTTTTAAAGACCGTTTTCTGTAGGACGGAGACGGTCGTTATATCGAGCGTTGACTGTATAATCGTTTCTTGTTCGAGTACCTTACGTTTTATTCTTTACTTGTTTCAGGTTTTCAGTGCCCTATGTATGCAGCTTGTAAGTTTATTTTATGCATATTAATTTTTACACACATAGTAAAGTGTATTGAATATTTTTTTACTTATTTCTCCGTTAGAATTATGCAAAAGGAAAAGAAAGTTCTTTTTTTAGAAAAACGATGAACTGGTTATTTGAGAAACTTTTTAGGCAGTCTGAGCAGGGGGACTTTGAGGAACTCATTAATTAATTGCTGCTCTGATTGTAAAATATAAACCACTACACTGTGCATTTTGCTGGTAAATGTAAAGCAGAAGAAAAGAAAAAATAGTAAGAAAAATATTTTCTAACACTTTTTATATAAGTAATATTATAATAAGCAAGTAAAATGCTGGCTATACGCATTTAATTTAAAGGGGAACTCAATGTTCAACGCATACATTAATGTAGCGATTTTCAACCGGTGGTCCGGCTCACCGGCACCGGTCCACAGGAAAAGTTTACCGGTCCTCAAAGATTTTTGTTTATCCAGGTTTTAAAAAATGCTTAAATAAAAAAATAAAAATAAAAAACATAAAATAAAACAATAAAAAATGGGCACTTATAACTGTTATGTAAATTTTTTGATTAATCCTTGTAATTTTCTATGACTTCTCACTAAAAATTATTTAAGTATGATTATTATTAATAATTACTTGTCTTTACATTTGAATGTTTTGTGGTATTTTTTAATACTAAATAAAGTTCATGAGTTTTCCTTTTTTTTAAAGAAAAAACTAAAATTGTAACCGGTCCGCGAAAATTTTTCAAACGCTTTTGTAGGTCCGCAGGGCAAGAAATATTGAGAAAAGCTACATTAGTGTGTTCAAATCAAGATTCAAGCCTACTTTGTCTTTGGAAAACACAACTACAGCCTGCTTGGTGAATTTATATTACTTGTTTTTATTTCTCTTTAGTAAATTATTTGAATATCTTAATTTAAATAATAATAATAAAAAAATAATCTCGGTTTTTAAGTATTCGTACGGAATTGCACACATCGAAAATTTCCAAACTTAGAATATTTTTCAGACTTTATTCTACACTATTAGTTTAGACTGCAAAAATAGACCAGTAATGATGACATATGGTATATTTTTCTGCAAGTTGCAGCATTTGAGTACGAATCAAATCAGTCATACTTGAAAGGTTTGGTTGATGAAGGGAGCTATGTTACATTTTTTGAAAATACAAGCTGTACGCTGGTAAGCAATGGATACAGGTAAGCAAATAAAACTTGGTGCATCAAAAAGTAGATGTCGTTAGACAAACTTCATACGCTCACTTAACGACAGAAACAGAAAACGAAAAAGCTGCAACAATAACACTTTGAGCCTCACTTACTTTAAATTAAGGGTTTCTTACATAACCCCTTCATTTCCCAACCTCTTCAATTAGTACAATTAAAATCTTTGCTTTTCTCCAATACTGTGGTCTCAGGTGAACGACAGTACATTTTTTCTCTTCATATTTAAACTAATCAGAGATTGGTGATCAATACTGAGTATAAATCTAGAAACAACATTCGAATGACCAAAACATTTTCAGAGTTACATTGGAACAATAGGGAAACATTGATTTTAAAATGACGAACAAGAGAAAATCGTACATAAAATTAAAAAATCCTGCAACGGAAATAGCTTCATTCAAAATCGAACCATGACCCCAAAACAATATAGGGCAAAGATATTTTAAAACACGAAACACAGACAACAAACATAACTAACGAAACAAGTCAGGGCTCTAATAATACAAAAGATGCTACGATTAGATGCAGAGATGAGCCGGAAAACATTCCCTTAAAATTGTTTTCTGAAACTATAAAGGAAAACATAAAACGAAGGTAAAATATATTTTCTTCTTTTAATCCTCTTGTCGCACAATGAGTGATCAGGAAACAAGGAACCGATCACCTCGACCGAATAAGACGAAGTTCTAAAACCTTTTTGTCATGTTAAAATCATTCTTTGTCTTCTCTCATCTAAAAGGGGAAAAAAATGTCTCCAAAGGAAGCAAACGAATCCATTGTTAACGAGATTTTATGATAAGGTTTTTCACATTTGGCTTTTTTGTGCCAACTTGGCAACAGTCACCATTTGCACATTAAACAAAAACATTTAGCGTGCTCTTTTGAAAGTAAAACCCGCAGTAAAACCGCGGACTATCATCAATAGATACGGATAGAGAATGAACAATACGCCAAATTACCTTGTGGTTTAATTTTGTGACAAAAGAGGCCATTCGGTTATGATTTCTACTCATTCTTCTGGAAATGAAAGCATATTCAAACATAGTATAAAAACAGGTCCTGATACAAATCTTAATCAAACGAATTAATAAATTTGAGTATGGAATTTTATGGAAAGTGTTTGTGAATTCAGTTGTTCAATATTTATATTTGATCTCGAAGTTTTGTCGTCAATCTAAATATTCATTTTTGTTTTACCAAGAGAATTTTTTTATTATATAAAATCAATATCAATATTATAAAGAAAAATACTGCAGAGTTAATTTAATTTATGAAAACTATATAATAGATAAATAACTTTGAACAATATGAAAAATAATAAAACACTGCTTGTAAAGAAAAAGTTGGGTAAATTGAATTACGAGCCGTACCATTACTTTACTTAAACCATTTTGCTATGCAAAAAAACTCTCTTTTTTCAAAAAGAAAAAAAAAAACTTTGTTCATCCTCCATGATTCTAATTACGTAATTATGGTAGCTGGAAAAATGTCGATTATGAAAACGGTTTAAAAAGAAAAGTGAACGAAATCGGCTCATTGAAATGAGAAGCTTGTCTGATCAGCATATCTTATAAAAAAATATTTTTTGAGTGTAAACTAATACAAAAAGTAAAAGATAAATTACGATAGAAAAGCGAAATGCAAGAAAAATAATAGCAAACTAAAAATTACAAAACTGATCAACGTAAGTGAGCTAAAAGAGGACCATAGTCAAGCTTGGGTGATTTTTCATAATTTTCTTGTTACGTGCATTTGGCTGATTTTTTTTAGGTTGATATTTAAACTTGCTTTTCCCCTTTCACTCCACAGTCCCCTGTATCTACCACAACATGTGGTTGATGTGGTTCTGAAGAGCGCTCTGTTTTTCTGATCCGGACAAGAAATCAAGCTAGCCCCTGATCCAGTGCCTCCTGAGGCATCCCAAGTAGCATCAACTCATCGGATTTTGCTCGGCCGATCAACTAACTCCTCGTAAACTGATCCCGTAACGCACGACGATATCGTTCCGATCAGTATCCGAGCACGGTTTTCGATGAGCTACTTTTCATCGAAAAGCGATATCCTTCCGATCAATTTTCCCGATGAAAATAAGATGAGCTATATTCCATCGGAAAATGATATCCTTCCGATCACTTTTCCCGATGAAAATAAGATGAGCTATATTCCATCGGAAAATGATATCCTTCCGATCAAGTTTCCCGATGAAAATAAGATGAGCTATATTCCATCGAAAAACGATATCCTTCCTATCAAATTTCCCGATGAAAATTAACCGAGCTATGTGTTATTGGAAAACTATGTACTTCCAATCAAATTTCCCGATGAAAATATGCCAAGCTACAGATTTCATCGGAAAGAGGTCGTAAAGATCAAATTTTCTGATGAAAATTTTCCCAATCTCAAATTTTTGTTAAATATACAGTGTTGGTCTCATTATTCGTAGACTTGGTAGCGTGGTGGTGGAGCGTTGGCTTTCCGCGCTGATAACTCGGGTTCGATGCTGGAGTTGACCAGTCGCAAATGGTTGGGGGAAATAAAAAAGTAGGTTCCAAAATTCACTGCCACGAAACTAAACTGCGCTCTTTTTTCTTTAAATTGATCCAACTCTCATCGTATTTTGATACAAAATTTATCGCCACGGAACTACACTGCTCGTATATTGATCCAACTCTCATCGTATTTTCATCCAAAATTGATCCTAAATTCATCGGCACGGGACTGCACTGCTCGTAAATTGCTCCAAATCTCATCGTAAACTCATCGGATTTTGCTGCTCGGATTCTGATTGGCCGATGAGACATATTGGAGCAATTCCCGATGAAAACTCATCGAAATCCGATTACCGGCCGATGAGAATCTCATCGGGTTTCGATGAATGGCCGATCATCGGCCGATGAGATTATGCTGCTAGGGATCGATTTACTTGGAGGACCTTGTGATCACGGAGCTATGTCATGGCTTCACTTGTTTTGAAAGATTTTTTCAAAAACGATAGCAGAGCAATCTTGATTTAAACTTGCTTTTTAACAGTACCTGTTGAGTACTGTTAAAAAGCTCTAAAAATTGGTTAAAGTTAAAGATTTATGGGAATACCCCCAAGAAAAAATAGAATTACCATTTTATAAGTATCCCTTTTGGTTTTAATGTTTCTGCTTATGAACTTTTCACCTCTCTAGTAACTTCGAAGAATGTTAACAACTAACAGAATGCTCCTTCTCTCTCTCTCTCTCAAAAAAAAAAAAATAAATAAATAAAATAGTAGCTCTGAAACTCAAAAACTGAAAAAAAGTAAATAAAAAATAAAAACAATACGGGAGGGCGCTGTCCCTCAAAAGTGCTAGGTGATGGGGCGGAAAGGTGTGCAAATTTCGATTCAGGGAATTGTTTTACATATGAATCAGCAAGAACAATATCAGAAGCATTTTGTGCAGTGGAATTTTAATTTAATCATGAATTTATATCTCTTGTTTTGCGTTTCTCTTTCTAAAAAGGTCTGGTAACCCTTCTGAACTTTCCGACACCATCTCCATAGCAACGCGTCCTTGAACACAGGAAAAGGAGTCAGGCGGTCAATATCGAGCGAATTAAAGGAGTTGTGCGCTTGACCAGCAGGTGAAAGGTCACCGGGACGACTCCGAAAAAAAGATTCCATCCATCCCCCTTTGTGTCCATAGAGTTCTAAACAAAGTCGTCCTTGGATTTCCAACCGAGACGCTAACGGTGTCTTGGTCATGAGCTGGCCTACATCAGAGAGGCGACTCGGCGAGCGATCACCCATTAGCAATTTTTGAGGTGGATAATTACATTTTCCATCCAAATGAAGCGGAGAGGAATGTGGTTGGGTGATAGTTTCATTATGCAAGGAATAATCACGTTTTCTTATGTAAGGTTTGTTTATAGTTACCCTTTTTTTAAAGTTTAAACTCTCGTATCTTAATAAGATTTTTTAAATCTCGAAGAGGTGAAGGCTGCCGTGTGAAATCTCGTTTTCAAACCGTTTCTTCTTCGGAGATCAGCCATCATTACGCATTACATAATAAAGGTTGGGCTTTTGGAATAAATGAACAATTGTTTCAAAAGTTCGAAAACATTGTAATTTAGTCTTGCTGTTGTGTTAAGAAATAATGATACAGCAGGAGAAACTTCCAGCTTTTATTACCTTTAGATTTAGTTTTTTTAAATAACTTTTTGAATAAATTATTAGTTACGAAAAATACTTGTCTGTTTGCTAAAAAAGTGTTTTTTTAACGAAATAAATTTTAGAGTGATTTCGTCTTTATTGACATTGGTTTTCTTGTTAAATCCTAATGATGTGGAGTACTGAAAACAGGGGTTCATCTTCGGATATTTCAGTACCAGAACATTTGGTTTAATTTTGCAATTCATAGCGGACTTCAAAAATATAATTTATTCCCTCATACAATAATTTGAAAAATGCGCATTTCTTCCGATGCGAGATCAAAAATGTCTAAAAACTCTGCCTTTGTTAAGTACTGTATGGTGGCGGACTTACGGGTTTAGAGTCCAGTTGCTATGTAACTTCAGGGGTGATTGTGTTTCGGCGTTTTACCGGATTTCCAGTATTTTCATGATCAATTCTGGTATTTTCATGTTCGAAAATGCCGGAAATAAAATATTTTTAACTATGCTTTTATCTTCCTACCTCATGTACTTTTTTGATTTTTCGAATTTTTGGTGATTATACCGATAGTTATTAATAATATTCATCGACTAGAAATATTAAGATACCATTCTAATTTTTTTTACTTTGATGAATTATTTTATTTGCATCTTTTTTGAATTTGGTGCCTTCATTTTTAAAAACATAATCGATTTGCATCCGATAGGAGAATCGAATTTTTCTCATTTTTTGATATTTATTACCCTTAGTTAGGAGTCAAATAGGTGAAATATCTTTTTATTTATGTTAAAAAAAATATATTAAATTATTTGCATAAATTTAAAAATTTCGAGCGAAATTCTGTGTCCTTTATAAAAAGAAAAATGAAAAAGTTGGGGAAAAATTTGGCGAAAAAAAATATTTTTTGAATTTGGGTTCAATTTGGCGCTATTTGGATATTTTAAGAAAATCCACTGAATGATGTTAAAACCGACGATATTTAGAAAATTAATCATTGTAAAACATTTTTTTGCATTGTTTCGTGGAAAACTAGTGGTGTAAATAATTGAATTGTTATCTTGCTCACTCCAAGCACTATTTTAACACTTAAGGCATCTACTAAGAAATTTACACGTGAAAGGAAGTAGTGTGGGTCCATACCAGATTTTTTTCGTATTTATTCTCAAATAAATTCAGTTTTAACGAATTTCAACAGGGCAAAAATTTCAGAGAAAAAAGTACGTTTGTTTGAAGTATCATTAAAATTCACATTTTTCAAATCATAAATGGGTCATTCCATATAAAATCAACAAATGTTCAGAAATTTTCTTGCCGCACCATTTTTGATTAATATGAAAAAATACTTCTGTGATGACTTAATTTTCTTTTCTTCATTTTTTTCATCCCTATCACACATGTCTGCAGTCGATAGAGTGATGCGGGGAAAAAACGATGCCAATAGACGGCGTTCATGCATATCCTTTCCGCTGTTTATTCCTCTGCATTGGGAAGTGAGAACGAAATATCAATAAACGAAGTTTCTTTCATGATTTCCATGGTATATTTATCAGGTCTTAATTTGTATGCCATATTACATGATTTTGTTAGTTTAGGAATTGTGCTCTGATGTTTACCTTTTGATTTTGTGCCCTTAAAGGAAAACAAGTTTAGAGACTTATTAAAAGCTCTTAACCACCTCTTACGAAATTAAAAAAAAGTAATTAAAACACATAGAGGTCTAATAATCAAGAAATATACACAGGGGAACGTGGGGCAAAGTGAAATAGTTAAGTTTACTTACCTGCTTTAAAAGGAATAAATGGGAAATTTGTTCTAAAAAATATTGTACATAAAGAGGGAATAATGTATGTATTTTGTAATACAACTTTCGTTGAAATATTATTTTTCATCTTTGGCAGTTATTTTGTACTTTCAAAAAAATGTGGAAAATTTTCTCAAAAAATCATGGGGAAAAGTGAAAAACAAAATATTATTGTAGTGAAATAATTTCTATTTGACGATTAACAGTAGTTTTCATCAAACGAGTGCTTAAATAGACGAAAAAAAAACTGTTAATGAAAAATAAACGAATAAGTAAATAAATGAATAAATGAATTAATTAATATGTGAGAAAAATAAATGAGTGAATAAAATAGAGAAGAAATTAGAAAATGAGTCAGTGAATCTGTAAATAAGTAAATAATTAAGCAAAATAATGTAAATAAATAAATAAATGAAGAAATACGTACGTGATTTAACAAATGAATGAATAAATAAACGAAATGATGTATTTCACTTTGCCCCATTCACTTTGACAAATGACGTGCTTTTGACAAATGACATTGAACATTTGAAATAAAAAAATGCCTAAAATTTTATCATTTTATAATAACAAGAAACATTTTTGAAAAACCACGAATATTACAATAAAGGTATCAAATTTTGAAAATGGTTTGAATATTTTTTTTTGTTGATCTTTGGAGCAACATATTTTTGACAGGAATCAACTATATCCCTAGGAACTCAGTTAAAATACTACTAGATAGGTGGCGCTGCAGACTGGGAAAATATTTTACCATTTCACTTTGCCCCGTTATTTCGCTTTGCTCCACATTTCCCCCCATATATTTTCCATATTAAAGTAAATAAATGGCATGCTGTACCGATGTCAATGTACAAATCGCAAAATATCCCATAGAGACATAAGCAATTGCTGTGCATCACAAAAGGTGGCTTTATTTCTGGTAACTTTGGGGGAGAGGGGTAATCAATGACTCCCATGGGCCATATCTGGATCTGGGAATGACCAATTGAATAGGAGCCTTATAAAGGCTCCCGCAGATAACGTGGCTTTCATGCGTATGAAAGGCATCCAAGTATACTGGCATTCAAAAAAGGTGATATAAAATAGTAATCACAAGAGCAACAACAACGAAGACAATTCTATTAAAAATAACAGCAAATAAATACATAAAATGAAATATAAAACAAAAGCAATTGCATTTTAATTTTATTGTCTTTTTGCATTTGATAAATGAAAGTTTGCAATAATTGCTTTTTATCTTTTCAAATTTTCGATTCCTATCAAATTTAGAGCTTGATTACTGTCTCAGAAACTTGATATGTGGTTTCTCTCTTGTGTGAACTATTTTGAACGTTCAATTTTGCTTGCAATCATAAGCTGCTTACGTAACTACAATCGTTAAACTTAATCAAGCAAAGAAGAAAAGGAAAAAAATAAACCTCCATCGAATCGATGATAATTATTTCTCTCGTCTTGACCCACAGTTACTTCATTTGCTGCGATGGGTGCGCGTGCTCGATTTACAACCGAAGGTCGTCCAATCAATAAAGATACAGGCTTGCCGAATTATGTAACTTCTGTAAAAGCAAACATCGGAATTTGGGTTAGACAGGTAGGCACTAAAGAATCGCCTTCACCGCCAGCAGAAAGTATTATTATTCATCGTTTACCGAATAAAATCACTTAACGTGGACTTCTTGATGCATGGGCAAGGACGCGAGCATCAATAATGCTGAATGAGCTTCAGAACTAACTGCTCAGGGTGCAGTCCATTCTTTTGACAGTTTCGGAGCAACAATGTGCAAATGCAGTTGTGAAGGATTTCGGGAGATTTGTTTTTGTGAGGGTTTCAAAGTTTTGACGTGAATAATTTCTGCGCTAAAGGTAAAAATCAAAGCATTGTGAAGGTGAATTGCAATTTTTTTGCGTGTTTGCGTATAGGAGAAAAATGTGCTGTTTTGTGTGTACAATTGTAAGTTGATTGCCTGCCGTTAACCAACTTGGCGGCTTGACCACGCCCGTTCGATATTAAATTCAGTAGATCAGCATGAGAACATGCGGGATTTTCTGTCAAGAGATTTATTATGTGGTTTTATAAAATCTCAACTTCCGCATGTGGTCACGACACTTTGTGGCAGCGATTCCAAAAGTGCGTTCCGGGGAGATCTAGGGTTCCGCCGACGGATGAGAAGGGTTCCGGCACGAATTTGCTGGTTTCCTAAATTTTTTTCTTTTCCATAAAATTTCAGGAAAAAAAACCGAAGACGCTATTAAGGATTTAAATCCTTTGATTGGATGTCTTTCGAGACAGACTGGCTCCAAAACTACTAATCATGAATTCACTTGGGGGTGATCACGTGCACCAAGTTTCATTCAATTCCATGCATTACCTTCTGAGTTAGAGTGCCCGCACAAAAAATCCTTCAAACACATAGAGGCAAACATAAAGAGATGGACAGAGTTATCAAAATGATGAAGATAGTGTCGACACGATTTAAAGCGTGTTAATCTGGCAAAATGCAAACACGTACCTAATAAGTTCTTCTATTCTAAGGAAGAAAGAAATAGAAGGATGATCCTTTTCATCTTTATCATTTGACTCCTAAGATTGTTAACATTTTGTCTTTGAGTCATAAACAATAATGGGGACAATTATAGCAAAAGCGAAGCACTAAAGATTTCGTGATCTAAAAAATTTGGAAACCGCTGTTTTAGGATATAATAAATATCGTCTGCTTTATTGCATGAATTCTAGTAGTTATTCTGAGTATTTTTGGCCAGTCCGGATAACTTTGTACCACTTTCAGTTTTTTTTTTCTAAATCAAATAAACCGGAAATATCCCAGTAATGCATTCCTCTGGCGAGGTCACAAAATAAGGCTTCTGCTATTTAAGTTTTTAAAATATAATATACTACAAAATAGGTAGCGCAAAGTAATCCGGACTGGCTCAAGAATACATTGAATGACTTCATATAAAAACCTGGGAATTGAAACTTAAAATTCTGGCTTAGCGTACTCGTTACCAATTTGTGAGTTTAAGGTTACTAAAATTAGCTAACCAAAGTAATATTTAAAATTTTTGTAACTTCAATGCGAAGGGATAAGCAGAATTACTGCTTATAGCAATCGCCTGTCTTATTAGATGCAGTATGAGTCTTAAAGGCAATTCCATGGAACTAGAGACATCATAGCAAAAATAAAATTCCACTGTACAAATTTTTTTTTAAATTTAATATGAAGTAAAAAAAAAGGATTTTTATAAAATTATGCTTAAAAGGTTAGAGACTTATTTCTTGTAAGTTTCGTAGGCACATTTCAACAACACTATTTTGAGCGCATAGGCTGCTGTATTAGAGGTACTGAATGTTAACTCTTTTTTGTTTATGCAATTTACTGTTCGGTCTATATTTTTCTTATTTAAATTTAATTTATTTATGAAGAGATTAGGCCAACAAAGAAACTTTAATTTGTTAGAAATGTTTTGTAGTAATTTGGATGGTTTTGCAACTCTGTTAGCGTGACTTGAGGAAATATCTGAACAGCTGTGCTGCAAGAAATTAGATGCCAGTTTGCATATGGCACGTTAAGCTCTTGCATTGAGAGGGTGCCCAAAGTGCCCATCTTTTTGCTTCCTAAACGGTAACGGTACACACAGCTCATAAAATTGTCAAGGAACTGTGGGCGAGCATTTGTTGTAGTTTTGTGAATTTGTGGTTGTTCCCAAGCGAATCTTTCAGCAAGATAGTGCATCGACACATACTTCCCACTGTACAAAAGAATGGCTTACTTTTCAAAATATCCGTGTGATGAACTAGCATGCACTCGGCTTACGACAAAGAACATCTAGGAATCATCACTTTTCTTCCAGAAGAAAAGGAAGCAGTATTGTTAAGGGAAAGAGCTTATACTAGCTATTAAAAATCCTGCGACATATTTGCCCCCAAAACCTTCCATAATTTCGTGTTATCATTTAAAAATCACATATTATTTCTGGTCCAGAGTAGTTGAAATACTCCAGATTACTAAAGAGCTTTTGTGAATTGTGAATTTCAAATATTTCGTTTTGTTTATAAACTTTTGTGACACAGTAAAATTTGATATTGTACTATTATTTTCCTAAGCAAATTTACAAATTTGATGTATGGTCGACACCATGCTAAAATAATGAATGTGAAAAATCGCGTTTTTCAAGTTCGAATTTTACAAATAATTAAAATTAAAATGATACCTTCGAATGATAGTTTTACACTTCAAGGTATCTATAAAAAATTTAAAAAAAAAAAAAAAGGGGGGGAAAAAAATTTTTTTGGGTTTTTCCCCCCAAAAAAATTTTCCCCCTTTTTTTGGGCCCAGGGGTTTTTTTGGTTTTTGAAGGGAAAAAAAAAAATTCCGGGGGTTTTTTTTTAAAAATTTTTTCCCCCTTTTGGGCCCCCCTTTTTTTGGGGGGGAAAAAAAAAAAATAAACCAAAAAATTTTCTTTCCTTTAAAATTTAAATTTTTCAAAAATTTTTTTCCCCACAAAATTTTTTTTGGGGGGGGGGTTTTTTTTTTTAAAAATTTTCACAATTTAAAAAAAAAGTTTTTTAAAAAATTTTTTTTTTTTTAAATTCGAAATTTTTTTTTAAAAAGGGTTTTTTTTAAAAAAATTTAAAAAAAAAAAAAATTTTTTGGGTTTTAAAAAATTTTTTTTTTTTCTTTTTTCCCCCCAAAAAAAAAAATTTTTAAAAAAAAAAAAAAAAAAAATTTTTTTCCCCCTTTCCCTTTTGTTTAAAAATTTTTTTTTTTTTTAAAAAAAAAAAAATTTTTTAAAAAAAAATTTTTTAAAAATTCCCCTTTTTTTTTAAATTTTTGGAAAAATTTTTCCCAAAAAAAATTTTTTTTTTTTTCCCCCAAAAAAAAAAAAAATTCCCCCCCCCCCCTTTTTTTTAAAAAACCTTTTTTTTTTTTAAAAATAATTTTTTTTTTTTTTTTTTTTTTTTCCCCCAAAAAAATTTTTTTTTTTAAAAAAAACCTTTAAAAAATTTTAAAAAAGGGTTTTTTTTTCCCCCCCAAAAAAAAAAAAGGGGGTTTTTTTGGGGGGGGGAAAACCCCCCTTTTTTTTTTGGGGGGGCCCCCCCCCTTTTTTTTTTAAAAAAAAACCCAAAATTTTTTAAAAAAAAAAAATTTTTTTTTTTTTTCCCCAAAAAAAAGGGGGGGGGAAAAAAAAACTTTTTCCCCTTTAAAAAATTAAAATTTTTTTTTTTATTTTCCCCTTTTTTTTTTAAAAAAAAATTTTTTTCCCCCGGGTTGTCCTTTAAAATTTTTTTAATTTTTTTTTTCCCAAAAAAAAAAACAAAAAAAATTTGGGTTTTTTTTTAAAAAAAAAATCCTTTTTTTTTCCAAAATTTTAAAAATTTTTCGGCCCTTTAAAAAAAATTTTTTTAAAATTTTTAAAAAAAGGTTTTTTTAACCCCCCAATTTTTTTAAAATTTTTTTTTAAAAAAATTTTAAAAACCCCCAAAAATTTTGGGGGAAATTTTTACCCCTTTCCTTCCTTTAAAAATTATTTTGGGGGGGGAAAAATTTTTTCCCCCCCCAAAAAAAAAAAAAAAAAAGGTTTTTTTGGGGGGGGCAAATTTTTTAAAAAATTTTTTTAAATTTTTTTTTTTAAAAGAAAAAAAGGGGTTTTTTAATTTTTTTTTTTTTTTTTTAAGGAAATTTTTTTTGGGGGGGGGTCTTTTTTTAAAAAAAAAAAAAAATTTTTTTTAATAATTTATTTGTTTTTTTCTAAATTGGAATATGTGTTTTTGATTTCTCAAGTATTGTTTGACAAGGGTGGGAGAACTTCTTTTTGGATTCTATTCAAAAAGAAGCACTTATGTAATTTTAATTTATTTATAAGACATTACATAATGAAATTCTGAATTTTGCAACTATTCATGCATTACTTTTTAATGGAGTTGCTCTTGACACACGTTAAATGACGTCCTACATTTTGTAATTTGTTTGCCAAAATAATAACTCATTGATAATGACATAAGTTCGTTTCGTGATAAAACTCTCTATCACATATGGATACATCAAATATTTCGTTACATCGACTGGTAGTCTGAATGCCATTTAAAATAAATGGCTCTGTAAAAGTTTTGTTGCACGTAATGGTCATTAAATCGAGATCGTTGCAAGTGTTGTATTTCATTTTGTTTTACGTGGGAAAATCTTTGTCTTTTTTATCGATCCTACTACTGTCGTAACGGGGGTAATTTTGAGCATTGGGTACTTCTTTAATTAAAATTTCTTTTAAGGGTGAGTAGTAATTTTACAATTGAAAACCTTGTAGACGTCTCACGAAAAAGTTTTTCAACTGTTGTGCTCGTATAATGCTCTGAAATATCAAATTTTCTGTGAAAGTATACTAGTTTTATTTCAACTCGCGTTTTTGCTAATTTTATAATTAAAAAAAAAAACGTGATCTTTATTATTTTGTGCCTATTTTGGGCTTCGCTAGTCTGGCCTTGAGGTACGGAATTGTCTTAGCCTTTAAATGGTGCTCCAGGTAAATCATAATAGAAATTTGACAACTAACTGATGGTCTTGACTAGATGTATTTGTTTTTTTTTATAAGTGAAATAACAAAGTCACTGCTTAACGCAATTTACAAAACACACGAATCGGCTACGTTCATTCGGAAGTAGCGCGCTACAAGTAGCGAAACTACTGTAGTAGCTACATTTTTTAGCAGTTTGTAGTGTAGCGCACTACTTTTTAAAAAAAGTAGAGTAGTGAGTAGCGCGATACAAAAAAATAGTAGTTTGTAGCGATTTCTGAGAACTACTTATAAATAAAAAAAAATAAATAAATAAATGAAAAAAATTTAAAAAAAAAAGAGAACTAAGGAAAAAAACAAGGTTTTTCTTGCGGCGAATATTCGTAAAAAATTGTAAAAAAAATCTACAAAGGACAAATTTGAGCAAAAAAAAAAAGGGAACAAAAAGAAAAAGTAACAAATAAATTCAAAGACAATTCCTATTTCTATTCAATATTCGAATGAGGTAATTTTTTAATCTAAACGACTTTTCGAATTTTTTCGGTCAATCCTCAAACGGTGTATTCTTGTTATTTATTCATTTTTTAAAAAGTAGCGAAGTAGCAACTACATTTCAAAAGTAGTGTAGCTCGCTACATTTAAAAAAAAGTAGTTGTAGCTGTAGTTAACTACATTTATAAGAAAGTAGTTGTAGTTGTAGTTCGCTACGAAAAATATGTAGTTTTTCCAACCACTGGTTCAGCCTACTGACCATTAACTTGTCATCAAGAAATGCATTGGAATTATAATGCCTGCACTCGATGGTTAGTGATGATCATCAAATAACTTCCCCTAAAATTTAATAAAACTCTTCCAAAAAAAAAAAAAATTTTTTCGCCTTTCAGTCTGGACTTTCTTTCAAGGTCACACGAGTGAAGAAAGTACTTTTACGCAATATAAGCCCTTGAAAAAAATGAAAAAATAACCTTAAAAATCGAGAAACAATGAAGTAACAATAAAAAGAAAGTTCTATTTGACGCACATTTTTTATAATTACGAAGCTGCTGCGTCCGAGGAACAAAAAAGAAAATAAAGAAAAAAAAAAAAAAAAGGAAAAATTCGAAACGTGACCGCACTACGTTCAGTGAACCATTCGGCAACAAGGTATTCCGTTGCGGCTTTTTTGCGCGAAGGTTAGGGCCTTAAGGGTACATACATACTTTCCCTCGCAATGACCTTCTCCCTTTCCCCCCTACCATGTCCTATGTATGGCGCTTCTCTGGTACCAGCTAAGAGAAAATTTCGCAAAAATAATGGAGATGGGCCGTCAACCGCCATTTCGGTGGGCATCAAATGGCAGCAAAAGTTCAAGGTCTTCATCCGAGGTTCTTGACAGAGCCCCAGATTTCTCATCTGCTTTGATATAATGTTTTGGTACCGAACGCTTTCGACCTTGTACCAGCAGAAGCAAACATTGCATTATGGATGAGAATCAGCGTATATTCTTTCTTAGAAGATTTTTAAAGACGTAAGGTATTGGTTAAGTTAAATTGGAACCCCTTTTAAGAACCATCTTTTGGTTTCTCAAGTCTTGTACAAAAATTTTGAAGCAAAAAAATTGAAGATTATCGACTTATTTTATCCTGGACTTTCTTAATAAAGTTATTCATCATTATTTTCTAAGATAATGCTTTAAATATTTTTAAAACATCAAATGGGTGTCCCACTTACCCCTTACGAAGAGGTGAGTGGTCCATCCACCTTTTATTTAAGTTTAAAACAAGCACATCTGAAAAAGGGGTAAATGAATCAAACTTTACTTGATAAAGTATGTAAATGTTTAGTTGCAGCCGAAATATCCATTTCGACCGTCCTCTAGTTATTTATCACGAGTTTTCTTGTAGGGGAGAAGGGGGCACATGTAAACATGTGGTCACAAGTTAGGCCTAAGTTGAGATAAGGGGCACATGTGAACACATTATGTAGGGACAGATGTGAACAGTTCATAAGTGCCCCATAATGGTATTTGGTTATTTCAATTTCAAAAATTGTTGATTTTTTTATATTGAATAGTCAAATTAAGAAATTTTGAACTTGAAATATATGATTAAGAAGTAATTAAAAGTTTCAATATTCAGTATTTAATTAAAATCTGAAAAATTTGATAATAAAAGAAAGTAAAGCTTGCTAAACTGTTGAAAAAGGAATCATCAAATTTGTAGTAAGTGACACTGAGTCCGACATTAGTTTTGAAAACGGCAACTATCAAGAAATTTGTGCTGAAATCAACCTTGCACCAGAAAATTTAGCTGTAAATGGCTTTGTTTTCGTAGAATTCACTACCAAAAAGACAAATTCACTATAAATGAATCTTTTATGTTTCCAAAAACCAGGGCCGCGCCAAGCCTGATCGACGCCCTCGTGCAAATGTCTTCTGAGCGCCTTATGCAATAGCGCTTGATAGTTAATACTAGCAGTGATGCTTCACAGACAAATATAATTTAGAAAAAATAAGTTTTCGCGTATAAGTTCTTTAAAAAAAAAAGCGTGAACAACTCGTGTTTCATCAAACTGAAATACATTTATTGAAACATACTTTTTTAGGTTTAAAGAAATAGTACTGAAAGAAAAAAAAAAACATTACATAATATCGTCACCACCATGCTAAACTTACGAGTGTGAAAATTGGCCTTTTCATGAGAGCCAAAACACTGCATATAACTTTTTCCCACCTGACGTGTTTTGTTATTTTTAATTTTTAAACTTTTATAGATATTTTTAAGTGTAAAACTATCGTTCGAAGGTATAATTTTAATTTTAATTATTTGTAAATTTTGAACTTGGAAGACGAACTTGAAAAACGCGATTTTTCACATTCGTTATTTTAGCATTGTGCCGACGATATATGCAAATAATGTATGAAATATGTATTAATTTAAAGATATCGAACTAAAAAAATGTGTGAATGTAAGTGAGGTAGCATATACATTTAATTAAAAGTTCAAAGTAAATTATAATATCACATTTTTACATTTACAAGCAATCCCATTCAATCCGACTACAAAGCAAACAGCACACACAAAATAAATGTATATGTTATGTATATATGTGTATTACATACTAAACACATCTTATGCTAACTAAACTGCTTGAAACTTTAATCTTAGTTAGAAACAAACTAATTTAATACAGAA
The DNA here is from genome assembly GCA_038373865.1 of Uloborus plumipes. Taxonomy (NCBI): domain Eukaryota; kingdom Metazoa; phylum Arthropoda; class Arachnida; order Araneae; family Uloboridae; genus Uloborus; species Uloborus plumipes. The sequence continues at coordinate 37,504 of JAXGGA010009772.1, forward strand.
TATGTTATAAAGTTGAAAAATATGGAACTTAAAATATGTGTAAATATAAATGAGGTAATATATATCTTTAAGTAATTTTTCATAGTAAATTATAATACCACATTTAATATTTTAATGCAATCGCATTCGATCAATTACAAAGCATACCACATCCACAAAATAAATGTATAAACAGATCTTACATATATACATGCATAGTACATACTACACATCTCATACTAAATAAATTACTTGACACTATTATCTTACAGTTCGAAATAAATTAATTTAATATTTAATTTGATACAAATACAAATGTAAAAACACAAACATACGTATGTGTGCGTGTTGATGGGTCTTTTTCTTTTTGCTGATCCCTCTCACCTATGTTTTTTTTTCTTCCAGTGCATTTGCTTTCTGTGTTTTTTTTTAAAATATTTTTAGAAGAATGACCTTTGTAGGGATGCATTTAACTCTTTTAAATGAAGGAGGGTAGAATATCCCTAATTTTAGGGGGTCGGTGGGGGGGGGGGTTTCCCCCGGGAATTTTTTTAAAAAATTGCTACAAAATTCTGCATTACGAGGCCTTATATGGCTATTGAGACTGCAGAAATATGAGAATAAAGTAATCAAACAAAACCTTTTAAATGTTATGCCTTTTGCAAATTAAGATCAATTAAAATATTTTAAAAAATATGGACTGACAAATCCTTGACATTAATCTGCAGAGATAAAGAACAAGGGAAGAGAAAAAAATAAACACATCATCACTTGCTTACATCGGTTTTCAGCATAGTTACTGTAGTTTATATTAGTAGTACTACAATTGTATTAGCATACATTCAAGGGTGCCCGGAATTGAAGTCATTGCGACATCCTTTTTTGGCAAATTTTGGCTGATGAGTAAACAAATTTCTACACAGTAGTAAAGTATTTCATTAGAAAATCTTGTCCTCGTGTGCAGGTGACTGGGAATTTCAATCAGCAAATTCAGAAATTTTCCTCTTTGAATAGTTCAAGATTGGGAAGCCCCTGCATGCATTACACTAAACGGAACTTACCTTTAGTCTTTTCTGTGTTTGAAGGCGATTCAATGGATATTACTGTTGTCTATAATATGTAGATATTACGCACAAGTAAATTACATGCAAATATGCTTACCGTATTTTTTTATGTACTATAACACAAAGCAGTCGAATCACCACGAACAATTGTTAAAATACTAAAATTCATTGCACTAGAGAAAATCCTACATAGTATTGATTCAACGGAAGGAAGAAACTTGTTCAAGAGCAGAAGATTTGCTTGGACTCTTTTGCTTATAATCTTATAGACATGATGAAATAGCTTACACGGCGCCTCATTCCGAAGAAAAGTGCTGATGAATGCATTAACATCTTAGTTTCCTGTGTAAAAGATTAAGCTTTTGAATAGCTTGTTTAGATACAACAAGGCGATAATTTTTCCTTAATGATTTGCCAGTGAGACGGATTGCTTGTCTCAATGAGCAATATAATTTCATCGCCAGAGTTCGTTTTAATGAAAAGTTCAATTTTATTTTTTTACTTCGATTTTTTATTTTTTTTTTTTTCTTTTTGGAGCTTTTTCGGTCGGTAGAGCTCGGCGCCTTTTAGGCTCTGGCGCCCCCGTGCGCCGCACGGCTTTGCACATTGGCACGGCGCGGCCCTGCCAAAAGCAGATGATACATTGATGGTAAACATTCGAATGATATTCTGCTAAAATTAACACCACCTACAATTTTAGGCGGCACATGTCGAGCTACATCTTCTGTTTCTTTTTCTGTAAAACTTGAAGGCTGCATTGTTCGTTAAATTGAGTTAATTAATCATGTTGAATAAATACCTTGATATTTTCATTTTAAGTGTTTGTTAATGTGTAATAAACAGTATACTTAAAAATGCGCTTCGGTGTATTTTATTTCCATTTATGTATCCGTGTTTACTTGTGCCGCAGGTGTGTTTACAACTGCTCCCTTACTGGGTAGTCTGTGAGCCAAGTGCAAATATCGTTCAGGTTCGTTTACCAATCTTAGGGACTACGAGAACTTGCTTGAAATCTATTAATATTGATGTACTCAATCGAAAAATCCAATGTTCCCAAGCGGAACTTGTCTCATTAAGTTTTAATTAGTAATTGAAACACGAACTCTTTTCCTTGGCCTGGTCACTCTTTCACTAGAGACGTTGTCCCTAGGTGGCGCTATTGCACAAAATGTTTGCAATCTAAAATTTTAATAAACAGTTTTTCAACCATAATTTTACTTTTTTACTCGATTTTACATTTCAAAATATATTAATACGTTTTGAATCACTCCCTTTTTTTCGCTGTGTGACTTAATATAAAATCAAAATCGAACATTGTATCAATCCGCCAGGCGTTTCAGATATTCTCATTCTTCATTTTTGATCAAAGAGCGCCAGTTCGCGCGGTTTCGTTTCGCGTCGCTGTCTTTTATGGCTTGATATCCCATTTTGGCGATGTTTCACAAAGAGCAACTTTTAGTGGAACGACATTGTTGTATACCGTATTTTTTGCCGTATAAGACGCACCGTCTTATACGGCATAAATTTAAGATTAATTAAAATTGGGGGATTTAATACAAAATAGAGTGTGTCTTACACGGCGAAAAATACGGTAATATTGCGTTTTTTACGCTGCTATTTTGAATAACTTTTGATTTTTCAAAATTTTAATTAAATCTTACAAAATTGAGTGTTTATTGTTTTTGCTACATAACTTGCAGTCGTGAAAGGAGTTAGTGTAGGAAATATAGAGATTAAATAAGTACCAGTTTAGACATTTTTTGTTGCTGCTTTATTTCTAGAACATAAATTAACTATTACTGTTTTGCAGAAAACCAATACTTATAAAATCACAGGCCCGTCATTTGGGGGGGGGGGGAGTCAATTCCTCTCCTTCCCGGCTTTGAAAAATCAATTTACATGTAAGCGGGCGTGGTTTTTGTCATTTTTGGTGCAATTTATATTGTGAATGCAGTGTTTGCCCCCGCTCCGCTGGAAAAATTTGAAATAGCTTGTTTAAATACATATAGGATATATAAGCAAGGGCGGATACAAGGGAGGGGCGATGGGGGCGATCGCCCTTCCCTTGAGAGACTCTTCCACAGCGGTTCTTAGATTTTGAAGTTCAAAAAAGGCAGTTTTAGTTGATTTTTGATGATATTAAGAGAAAGGGTGAGGATTCGGAGCTCTGATCCGGAAATGTTTCGAAATGGAAGACCAAAACATTTGTAACCAACATGTGTTAACGAGGGTGCATGGAGAAAAAAATGGGCAAGTAAGAAAAAAAAAACTCAATCGCCCCTCCCTTGGAACATTTCTGGATCCGCCCTTGTATATAAAGGACTGATTTGTTACCACGAATAAGTAAGTTTTGAACGAGGTCAATCGTCGCCAAATATGATTCGTGACTTTTTCCGTCAGTTTTGAGCTTTTAAAAGTAATGCATATTGTATGATGTGCTTTATAGTCTAGTAAACGAAGGTCAAAATTAGGGTGAAAAAAACAAAAAAACATGCAGTTTTGCAAATTGGCATACAGGTACAGGAAGTTCTCCTGATGAACATACTAAAAGTCCCCAGTGGTGAGGGGGGAGCTCGCAGCGCCACCTGGTGTTTTATGGGTGTTTTTTCAGTTTTCGTCTTATATCTCAAAAACTATTTACTTGCGAGAAAAAATGTCAATTAGTGAATTAAAGACCATAAAGTTATCTTTAAAACGCTTTTTTAGTTTTTATTATAGCTATAATAGTTGCCGAGATATTGAGCTTCAAAGTTGGTTAATTTTTGAAAAACCAACTATTTTTTCCATCTTTTCTATTTTTGGAGCCGCCTCAGTGATTAATTTGATATGATTCTTTTCTTTTTTCGACCTGAAGTAGTACAGGTCATTAAGGCGATTTGATTTCTTGAAACGGGGAGGCAGGTTGGGGAGGAAGGAGGCGAGGAATGAAGGACGACCAAAATATGTGCTAGTTCACTATTTTTCCCTCAACCATAGTTCAGCAAGCGAAGGCCCTAAGTAAGGGTGAAAAAATAATAATATAGTTTTAAAAATTGGCACACAGGTACAGGAAGGTCTCCTGATGAACATACTAAAAATCCCCGGTGGTGAGGGGGAGCTCGCAGCGCCACCTGGTGTTTTATGAGTGATTTTTCAATTTTCGTCTTTTATCTCAAAAACTATTGACTTGCGAGAAAAAAAATCGATTAATAAATTAAAGAGCATAAAATTATCTTTAAAACGCTTTTTTTGTTTTTATTAGAGCTATAATGGTTGCCGAGATATTGAACTTCAAAGTTTGTCATTTTTTGAGAAAACGACTATTTTTCCCCTCTTTTCTATTTTTGGAGCCGCCACAGTGATTAATTTGATATTATTCTTTTTTTTTTTTCGACCTGAAGTAGTGCAGGTCATTAAGGTGATTTGATTTCTTGAAACGGGGAAGCAGGTTGGGGAGGAAGGAGGCGAGGAATGAAGGGAAGAAAAAACTATGTGCAAGTGTACTTTTCACTATTTTTCCCTCTACCATAGTTCAGCAAACGAAGGCCCAAAATAAGGGCGAAAAAATAATAATATAGTTTTAAAAATTGGCACACACGTGCAAAACGGGCTTTTGATGAACTTTCTAAAAGTCCTCGGTGGTAGGGGGTGAGCTCGCAGCGCCACCAGGGATTTTGGGTGCGTTTTTTTTTCAGTTTTCGTCTTATATCCCAAAAACTATGCATTCGCCAGCAAAATCATCAATTGGTAAATTAAAGAACATAAAAATACCTTTAAAAAGAATAAAGAATGAATTAGTATTTTATAACTGAAATAGATGGAATAGACTTGACATTTAAGTTCTAAACTCGTGAGATTTTGAAAACCTATCTTTTTCTTTTCTTCTTTCTTTATTTTTTGGGACTGCGAAAGGCATATCAATCACTTTTTTCTTAAATTTCGATAGTGCTGTGCTATTTAAGTCAACTAAGGTCCAAGAAGACCTTAAATCATGTTATGAATAAAACGTATACCCTTCTGCAAAAAGGATAAATAATAAAAATAATGATAAAAAAGTCCAAACATTGAAATATAGAATAATGCAAATAAAATAATGAAAGTGAACAGATGTAGAATAAATATAAACTAACATGAAAATGACATTGTACTCAAGTTAAATGGATACTTTCGTCGCCTGGTTTGAAGAAAAGAATATTATTATTACTTGGAGTTAAAGCTATTAATAAAACATTTTGGGCCTTCGTTTGCTGAACTATGGTAGAGGGAAAAATAGTGAAAAGTACACTTGCACATAGTTTTTTCTTCCCTTCATTCCTCGCCTCCTTCCTCCCCAACCTGCTTCCCCGTTTCAAGAAATCAAATCACCTTAATGACCTGTACTACTTCAGTTCGAAAAAAGAAAAGAATAATATCAAATTAATCACTGTGGCGGCTCCGAAAATAGAAAAGAGGGGAAAAATAGTCGTTTTCTTAAAAATGACAAATTTTGAAGTTCAATATCTCGGCAACTATTATAGCTATAATAAAAACAAAAAAAGCGTTTTAAAGATAATTTTATGCTCTTTAATTTATTAAAGGATTTTTTTTCTCGCAAGTCAATAGTTTCTGAGATATAAGACGAAAATTGAAAAATCACCCATAAAACACCAGGTGGCGCTGCGAGCTTCCCCCTCACCACCGGGGACTTTTAGTATGTTCATCAGGAGCCCTTCCTGTACCTGTGTGCCAATTTTTAAAACTATATTATTATTTTTTCACCCTTACTTAGGGCCTTCGTTTGCTGAACTATGGTTGAGGGAAAAATAGTGAACTAGCACATATTTTGGTGGTCCTTCATTCCTCGCCTCCTTCCACCCCAACCTGCCTCCCCGTTTCAAGAAATCAAATCGCCTTAATGACCTGTACTACTTCAGGTCGAAAAAAGAAAAGAATCATATCAAATTTATCACTGAGGCGGCTCCAAAAATAGAAAAGATGGAAAAAATAGTTGGTTTCTCAAAAATTAACCAACTTTGAAGCTCAATATCTCGGCAACTATTATAGCTATAATAAAAACTAAAAAAGCGTTTTAAAGATAATTTTATGCTCTTTAATTTATTAATTGACATTTTTTCTCGAAAGTCAATAGTTTTTGAGATATAAGACAAAAATTGAAAAATCACCCATAAAGCACCAGGTGGCGCTGCGAGCTCCCCCCTCACCACTGGGGACTTTTAGTATGTTCATCAGGAGCCCTTTCTGTACCTGTGTGGCCAATTTTTAAAACTGCATGTTTTAGTGTTTTTTCAAATCCTTTATTGACTAGACTATTAATAAATGTAATTTAATATTTTAAATGAAACCATTAAGATCATGGCAGGACCTATAGTCTGTGGGCCAAGCACCGATATCGTTCAAGTTCGTTTACCAATTTTAGGGACTACGGGAACTTGCTTGAAATCAACTAATAGTGATGTACTCAATCGAAAAATCCAATGTTCCCAAGCAGACCTTGTCTCATTAGGTTTTAATTAGTAACTGAAATAGGGACTATATTCCTTAGCCTGTTGGCTCACGATAGCAGCATTTCCACGTACTCCAATATTATTTTATTTTTATAGAAATGATAAGGAAGAGAGAAAAAAAACACCAACACAAATCAACACCTCAAATATACGAATGTAACGAAAAACAAAACAAAGAAAAATCCCTTCTCATTCCTTATCACAATCACCCCCTGTTTCATAAAATCGGTTGAGACCTGACGCATGCGCGAATTCGAAGGAGGTCGCCGAAAAGAATATCAAACAGTATCTATATATCCATCTATATGTACATAAAAATATATAGGCAGAGACAGACACATATATATGATATTTAACGTAATTATCCGCCTTTAGAATTCTATTTTCGCATATTTTGCCATCTATCTTTAATGGCCTGTAAAAAACTAATGAGACAATATTTTTTCGGGAACATTGCGTTTTTTTCATCTGTAGACTCTAAGGATTCAGGAAAATATCACATTTTGTAGTCCCCGAAGTTGGCAAACGAAACCATGTTTCTAAGCATCTTTTCTGCCTTCGGCTCACAGACTAGGGGCAGATGTGAACAAAATTTAACATTTTTTAGAGTTATTTTTTTGGCTAGAATTCACTGCTGAAGAAGAGAGGTAACTGCGTGAAAATATTTGCAAATGTTTTATTTATCATGTAGAGCACTTGTTTCTTTTATATCTCAAATTTATAATGAAAAGTATACAAAAATGTCATTTTTGTTCCCATGTGCCCCCTTCCCTCTACGTATGCATATTTGTGTGTGTGTGTATCTGGCATAACTCAAAAACGGTAAACCCTAGAACATTCTAATTTTGCATGCTGGCTCTACCTTTCAAGCAACCATTCTTTTGAGCTATTAAAAGCATTGATTATTCAATAAGTGGGGAGGGGGGGGGGACACGCCAGATATCTTTTCCTTGCGCTGTTCAATTAAAAACCTCTTCGTGAATTTTTAACTAATATTATCTGATAAGGCATTATATTTGTTTTAATTTCTGAATCATAACCCTTTCACAGTAGTGATTAAATATTAGAAATTCGTAATAAGCATGGTGCCGACGATGTGAACTTGTATTATGGTTGTTTTGATGCAGAAAAATTTCAAAGCATTCCAGTGTATAGATTTTATTTTATCGAAACTTTTAACTTACGCTAAAACTTGTGCGCCGCACTGTACGTTGCTTGTGGAAATCGCGGGATACGCAGCGAGAGGTTTAACTCATCCGCATAGATGTTAATGTTTCAATAATAGCAACTTCTTAATTTTTACAAAAATGTTTCGCTTTAATGGTCCACTTGACGAATGCCTCTCCATAGAAAGTTGGTTTTGATCAATCACAACTTCTAAAGGGGTCAATTTTCTCACACTGTTAAAAATTCACAAAACAACTGGCAAAAGTTCATCAATCTTGATTTAAAAACTTAAAAGCTATTTTGAGAGAGTTTCTCACGAAACGTCTGATCAACTCTTACGCAAAGAAACGGTTTTCGACACTCGTATCATTGAGGTTCAGTTCACATTTTAAACAAATTTTCTACTTTTCACGCGTAAAAAGCAGAAGTTATCTTAAATCTTGATTACAGAGATAGAAAAACAAACAGTTGTAATTAGAGATATTTGGATTGCTCTACTACCTTGACTGAATTCTTATCTCAAAAATTTCACCTTCTTGAAAATGGATGCATTCACAAGAAACTGGCTTGTTTTTTTTTCTTTTTGAAGTTTGTCTCATAGATCGTTAAACTTGGCCTACTAACACGATATTTACTTGATGTAAAAGATTTGAAACCGCTATTTGAATAAATGTGTTGAACTTTTTCTTCTGGTAAATCTTAATTATTTTGCTACGAACGTGGAAATTGATAAAATTTAGATTTTTTTTTCTTTAGAGGGACAAGTTGCACGCTGTTCAGCAGAAATAGCGATTTATAATAATAATAATAATAATAATTATTATTATTATTATTATTATTATAACTAGCTGATGTGAAAAGTACTGCAAATGAATGTAAAATAAATTACATAAAAGATAAGCTCAAATGAAGGGACAAATAAAAAAACTCCAAATCCAAAAACTTTAACTGATATATATCTTTACTACGTGAGAGAAAAATATGCATAAACCTTGTTTAGTTCAATTTCGATTATAAATTTCAGTCAAAATGGGAAAAGTTAACAAGAAAACAAGTAGAAAAAAACTGAAAAAAGAATCCCATAATAAATAAATAAATACATCATTGTAAAAAAAAATCACGAATTGAAAAATGACGTGCAGTTATCCCTCGCCACTTCCTGCTTCGACTTTCGTGACTTGAAAAATATGTTTTCTAAGTAAGGGCCTGTAGTACACTGTGAAAAAATTACAGGGAGTCAGGAACGTACTATGTAGCAAAGTAGATGCTTGGCTTCTTGCAAAAAGTCCACGTATGGTAAGCATTTCTAATTGAAAAAAAAAAAAAAAAACTTGGTAGATTTATCTTTATGTTCATGTATCACTTATGGTAGTATGTATATATGGGTGATTCTACGCATACGGGAATATTTCTAACATGTAGATTTCAAAAAATTAATTTAAAATTAAAAATCTGAAAAAATCAGCAAAGCACTTGATAAGTTACATAATTAAAATAGAATATCAGCAGAGCTTAAAAGTTTGTATTTTATTGCATTTTTGTATTTTTATTTTTTTGAAGGCATATGTGAATGATAACAAGAAGTTCTGTCAAGAACTAAACGAGCCTACTTTCCCGTACATCGACATCGGAATTCTCGCATCTGATCATCTCTTGATTATCTGAGACTGAAAATTATGTCAAACATACCTTTTTAGCTCTTAGAGCTGATTTCGAAAGCAAAATATACCCCTCTCATCAGATGAGATAGACACGTAAAAAGTAATTAACGAATAAATAAAGTTTTGTCGCACCTTTTAAAGAGTGTAACTGTTACAGTTCCTCCGTAGAAAAAATCCTCCATCGTTTACAAAAAAAAAAAAAAAATAATAATAGAGCGATTCCATACCAAATCACCGAAAAAAAAAAAAAGTTGGTCGCACGACCGACTCGGATTTTTTTTTAATTTGGTACACAGATTGATGGTATAGAGGTATGAAAAAGCCCAAAAGGAAAGTTACCTGCTCCACTTATTTTCTGAGATACATGCCCTCAAAGTTTATCCGCCACGTCAAAATACTAAAAAAGTGATGTTATTTAATCATTTTTTATAAAAAATCGTACTCATGCAAAATAAAAGTGTTAGATATCTATGGAAACTAGTTACTCCAGGCATTCTGAAAAAAATACTATAACGTTCATAATGAAAATTGCCAAGGTACAGGGCTCTTTGAAGTTGTCACCACAAAAACTTGATTTTACAGATTTTGCTAAAATTCAGGTATTTATTACAAAAAAAGGCAAACAAAACCAAAGGTTTTCTCACTTTCTGGTAGTGTACAGGTCCTCCCTGTAAATTGCTACGCAATAAATTTTTTGGGTTTCTCACTCCTTCTTGGAAATATTTTAGCTTAAAGATAAGCCGTAAGGCAAAAAATGCGTTTTTGGCCATCTTGGCAGCCATTTTTCTCATAAAGGGGGAGCAGTAGAAACTTTAATTTTTTTTTAAACAAGCCACTGATATGTTAGCTATTCACAGGAAAAGAGTTTACTTTTGGTTATTTCTCCCATTAAGAGATATCCTGCTGACAGTATATGCATGTTTTTCGCGACGACCATATGCTTTTGTTCCCCCTCTCATGGACTTAAAATTAATTAAACCAAAAAATAATGATATATTTATTATTAGCTGTATTATCTACCCAATATGTCATGAAATTTAATTTATTAAATCATTGAACAATAAATTAGATAATTGATGAAAAAAAGAAAAAGTATTTCTCTGATGCCTGAGCATTATGCATTCATAATTATAAAGCACTAAATACTTTCTTGAGAAATTAATTAACATAAATGAGCTCTAAATAGTTATATTATAAGCAATACCCAATCTTGTGATTGGGATACTCCTGTTTTTAATTGAAGAATTTCTTGAATATCACATGAATATCAGGAAAATAAATAAGGTCTTTTCGTTTGATGTAGGATATTTTATGACAAATTTCATTTGATGGGCTACTAACTGAGCATGGTGATAAAGAGCTATTAATTTCAGCATCGAATTCCATTTTACCTTATTAACAGTTAAATATTTACAAAATAATTAAATAAATAATTTAATATAAAGCCATGCTTGAAGAATTAAAATTAGTGCAACTAATTTATTCCCATACTGATCTTTACAAAACTGACACGTGTTGAGCACTGATAAGAACTGCCAAGAATAAGTTTACTCACTAAAATATTAGTTCACAGATACTATAAAGCATACATTCTGTTTTCCACAAAATAATACTGCAACAAAGAACAAGGGTATCCTCCTGTTTATAGCCATCAATCAGGAACATCCAATCACAAGATTGGGTATTGCCTATGAGATAAATATTCGAAGCTCCTTTATTTTAATTGATTTTTCAAGAAATTCTTTAGTACCTACCCCTTTATACCCTTGTTCTTTGTTGCAGTATTATTTTGTACAAAATAGAATGTACGCTTTATAGTATCTGTGAACTAGTATTTTAGTGAGTAAACTTATTCTTGGCAGTTCTTATCAGTGCTCAACACGTGTCAGTTTTGTAAAGATCAGTATGGGAATAAATTAGTTGCACTAATTTTAATTCTTCAAGCATGGCTTTATATTAAATTATTTATTTAATTATTTTGTAAATATTTAACTGTTAATAAGGTAAAATGGAATTCGATGCTGAAATTAATAGCTCTTTATCACCATGCTCAGTTAGTAGCCCATCAAATGAAATTTGTCATAAAATATCCTACATCAAACGAAAAGACCTCATTTATTTTCCTGATATTCATGTGATATTCAAGAAATTCTTCAATTAAAAACAGGAGTATCCCAATCACAAGATTGGGTATTGCTTATAATATAACTATTTAGAGCTCATTTATGTTAATTAATTTCTCAAGAAAGTATTTAGTGCTTTATAATTATGAATGCATAATGCTCAGGCATCAGAGAAATACTTTTTCTTTTTTTCATCAATTATCTAATTTATTGTACAATGATTTAATAAATTAAATTTCATGACATATTGGGTAGATAATACAGCTAATAATAAATATATCATTATTTTTTGGTTTAATTAATTTTAAGTCCATGAGAGGGGGAACAAAAGCATATGGTCGTCGCGAAAAACATGCATATACTGTCAGCAGGATATCTCTTAATGGGAGAAATAACCAAAAGTAAACTCTTTTCCTGTGAATAGCTAACATATCAGTGGCTTGTTTTAAAAAAAAATTAAAGTTTCTACTGCTCCCCCTTTATGAGAAAAATGGCTGCCAATATGGCCAAAAACGCATTTTTTGCCTTACGGCTTATCTTTAAGCTAAAATATTTCCAAGAAGGAGTGAGAAACCCAAAAAATTTATTGCGTAGCAATTTACAGGGAGGACCTGTACACTACCAGAAAGTGAGAAAACCTTTGGTTTTGTTTGCCTTTTTTTGTAATAAATGCCCGAATTTTAGCAAAATCTGCAAAATCAAGTTTTTGTGGTGACAACTTCAAAGAGCCCTGTACCTTGGCAATTTTCATTATGAACGTTCTAGTATTTTTTTTCAGAATGCCTGGAGTAACTAGTTTCCATAGATATCTAACACTTTTATTTTGCATGAGTACGATTTTTTATAAAAAATGATTAAATAACATCACTTTTTTAGTATTTTGACGTGGCGGACAAACTTTGAGGGCATGT
>JAXGGA010009773.1:0-49891 GCA_038373865.1 Uloborus plumipes
CTTTACTAATTGTTTTTACTTAAAAATAAAGCATGCAATATATATATATATATATATATATATATATAATATATATATATATATATAAATATATATATATATTATATATATATATATATATATATATATATATATATATATTATATATATATATATAATATATATATAATTGTAACGAGTCCGTAGCACCTTCAACTTTCTTTAAATGAGCATTCCAATCTTGAGGAAGTAACTATAAATTTATTTACAAGTATGTACACTATTTACAATAGGAGCAGGAAACAATTGCTAAACATCCAGCAATTAGGTAGCAAACAGTACACTGTACTCTCAACAGTAACTCAGCACCACGTATCTAACGTGAACAGTAATTAAGCAATTACAAAAGCAAAACAACCATTCGCCCAAGCGAATGAAAACGAGTCTCCAGAAATCAAATCTGAAAAAAACTGAACTGACTGTGTTCAAGGCCAGCTATTTATACTCGGAACGAAATTTCGACAACATTCTAGCAAAATCTGGAGTATTCTGTTCATTCATAACTTGACATAATCCATTCAAGAAACTTCTAGTGATAAAAAGAAAAACCACCGCGAAAATGTCTTCACGCTTATTAAAGTTAGGGCAAGTGTAAAAACTACAAAGTGTTTCAGGGCCGGTATACAGATGATAAAAGTGATATCTTCAGATACTTTTGCAACATGTCGTCAGATAAAACCAAAACTAGTGAAAATGATGCAAGGCAGGAAAAACAACAACTATTTACAAGATTTGTAACATTGCCCCCTTCCCAAGGACTGCACGTCCCGGCAGTACAATCCCCAGAAAGGAAGCAAGGGAAAATTTACAGGTGCACACATTACATGATGACCAATCATAAACATGATAAACAATAACAATGAGAACATGAAAGAAATAATAACATTGATGAAGTAATATTACAGACAATTAAAGGCAAAAGTTATTTACAAAATTTACAAACAAATTACCATGGTAGCTTTAGATTTATTTTACGAACTATGGCCATAGTATGGGGCTAGCCGATCATAATGGACAACCCTAGGTTTTGAATGTGATGACTTCTGGATCCTCACTACGACGTCGTTCAGCCGGTGAAGGACTGTGTAGGGTCCATCCCAATGCGACTGCAATTTGGGTGACAGACCTTTACGTCGGATGGGATTCCATAGCCACACCTTGTCACCTTCTTGAAAGTCATGGCCAGTGGACCTTGTGTCGTATCGGGTCTTCATTTTCTCCGTCGCGATGTTGATTCGCTCCCGTGCGAAGTGATGAACGTCTTCCAACCGGGCCTGGAGATCCTGGACGTACTCCTCAGGCGATGAAGGCGCATCTGGAGGGAGACCGAAGACGAGATCACAAGGTAGCCGAAGCTCTTGTCCGAAGAGCATCCGTGATGGGGAATATCCGGTAGTCTCGTGGACAGCACTGCGGTAGGCCAGCAGGAACAGAGGAAGTTTCTTGTCCCAATCCTGTTGATTTTTGGAGACCATAAGCGAGAGATTATTAAGGATTGTCCTGTTAAATCTCTCCACCATGCCGTCCGATTGTGGGTGTAGTGGTGTCATGCGAGTTTTCTCAATTTTGAGGATATTACATAGGCCCTTAAACACAGCAGAGATGAAGTTCCTTCCCTGGTCAGAGTGGATCTGCAAAGGTGTCCCATATCTCGAGACCCAGTGCTGGACTAGAGTCTCTGCTACAGTGGTAGCTTCTTGATCCGGAATGGAATATGCTTCGGGCCATTTGGTGAAATAGTCAATGGAAACGAGGATGTATTTGTTCCCATCAGTAGTTTTCGGTAGAGGACCAAGAATGTCGATCCCGATTCGTTCAAAAGGAGCTCCTACGTTGTAAAGATGTAGCTTCCCGCGGCTTCTTCTCTTCGGTCCTTTACGGGCGGCACAGGTGTCGCAAGAATGGCACCACTTCTCCACGTCATCTTTCGCCTTGCTCCAGAAGAAGCGCTTTCGAACCTTGTGGAGGGTTTTCAAGATACCAAAGTGTCCTCCAGTCGGACTACTGTGCAATTCCTTTAGAACGTCTGGAATTCTTGATCTGGGAAGGAGTAACTGCCATTTGAATGCTTTACCATCGTCAGATTCCCATTTCCGATACAGGACGCCATTCCGCAACTGGAGAGATTTCCATAGAGCCCAGTATCTTTTCGTTGCAGGAGTGTAGATAGAAACGTCTTGCCAACTAGGTCGCCGACTGTCCTTTTCCATTAACTCTATGATAGGCTTTAGGTCTGGGTCTTTAAGCTGATCTTTTCTTACTTGGTCGTCACTCCATGAATCAGGATCTGAAGATGATGATGTAGCAGTAACTTGACAGGCAGTAGGAATTGTCGTCCCGTACTGTTTCTCTATTCGGGAGCAATAATGGCAGTTCTCAGAACAAGGTCTTCTTGATAATGCGTCAGCATTACCGTGTGACAAACCTTTTCGGTGCTTAATCTCGATGTCATATTCCTGGAGCCGCTGTATCCACCTGGCTACCTGGCCCTCTGGATTCTTGAAATTCAAAAGTCAAGTTAAAGAGGCATGATCGGTCCGGAGCAGGAATTTACGGTCGTAGAGGTAATGATGGAAATGTTCTACAGCTTTAACTATGGCGAGCAATTCCTTTCTCGTGACACAATAATTTCGCTCCGACTTGGATAAGCATTTGCTCCAGTAGGCGATGACATGTTCGTTACCGTCTATTTCTTGAGATAAAAACAGCTCCAACGCTCTCGTGGCTCGCATCGGTGTCAAGTATAAAGGATTTTTCAGGCTGAGGATAAGAGAGAATAGGCGTTGATGTCAAAGCCTCCTTCAGCTGTAGAAATGCATCCTCGCATTCTTTGGACCATTCAAATTTTTGTTTCCTCTCCGTCAGCTTATGCAAAGGTCGTGCAATGTTGGAAAAACCCTTCACAAACTTCCTGTAGTACGTGCAGAGCCCCAGGAAACTTCGCAGCTGATGGACATTTTCGGGGCGGCTCCAATTCTTGACAGCTGATACCTTGTCTGGATCTGTTCGTACACCCTCAGAAGAGATAATGTGACCGAGGTAGTTCACCTCACGGCGGAACAAATTACATTTGGACGGGCTTAGCTTCAGATTGGCTTCCTTAAGCTTTTGCAGCACCTTCTTAAGATTAGCCAAATGTTCCTCAAAACTGCGTCCTATGATGATGATGTCGTCCAAGTAGACCAGACAGGATTCATAAGAGAGTCCTCGTAGCACTGATTCCATAAGACGCTCGAATGTGGCTGGTGCTTTGCAGAGGCCGAAGGGCATCACTTTAAACTGCCACAAGCCTTGTCCGGTTGTAAAAGCCGTCTTCTCTCGGTCGTCGGGGTGTATCTCCACCTGCCAGTAGCCGCTCTTTAAATCCAGGGTCGAAAACCATTTGTGTCCGGAAAGGGTGTCCAGAGTGTCATCGATCCATGGAAGAGGGCAACTGTCCTTCTTGGTGATGTCATTCAAACGTCGGTAATCAACACAAAATCTGGTGGAGCCGTCCTTCTTACGGACCAAGACGATAGGGGATGCCCAAGGACTGGATGAGGGTTCGATGACGTCATTCTCCTGCATCTCTTTCAAGAGGATCTCAACCTCTTCCTTCTTGGCGAACGGTAGTCGTCTTGGATGCTGCTTGATAGGGGGATGATCTCCAGTGTCGATCCTATGCTGCGTTAAATTCGTGCGACCAACATCCTCGGATGTAGATGAAAACACCTGCTTGAAGTTGTCCACCAATTTTTCGGCAGCGTATCTTTGAGCCTTCGATAATGGTGCACTCTCAATTAATTTCGAAATCAAGGACTCGGAAGACACAGTCTCGGAGGAATCAATTCTTCTGATGATGCAGTTTACGGGAGTACAAGTTGCCAACACTTCTCCTTTCTTAATATTCCTCGGTCTTTCACTCACATTGGCGACTCTCACAGGAACTGCATTCCTTGAAATGTCCACAAGCGTAGATGCCACTAGTACTCCTTTTAGGCTATTACTCTGGTTAGGATATTCAGTGAGGACGAATTTAAAGCTGTTGTTTTCCTTGAGGGAGCCAGGTATTAGTACTTCTGATCTAAAGGGAATCGATAAATCTGTTTGGGCTATTATTTGATGAGCGGATTTTAAGTTATTTTCGGTGTTGAAAATTGCTATGTCTTCCCTCGTCGAGTGCAGCTCATTATTTTTAAACTCGATAGAAAAATCAAATTTTCTCAAAAAGTCCAGTCCGAGAATGAAGGGATCTGTAATGTCAGCGACGAATGGCGTGTGATGGTAAGTGGCGCTCCCGAACATTATTTCCAAGTTTGCTTTTCCTTCAATCTCGATTTTGTCACCTGTCACAGTTTGGAGAGTAACGCATGGCGGCGTCCACAAGATCTTGAGTCCAAATTGACGAGCCACATCAAACTAATGATGGTAACGTTGGCTCCTGTGTCCACAATCATTTCGCAGGGAAATCCATTCACATATGCGTAAATGAACAGTCCGTTGCAGCCGCCAGTTCTTGGGGAAATCTGGAAAACTTTGGGAGCCGTCTTTCTTTCTGGGAGGGCTTCGCAGTTCTTTCGCACGTGACCCTCACCGCCACATTTCCAGCACTTCAGTGGTTGTCCACTTTGGTCTTTGCGAGTCTTCTTCAGGATCCCCGAGATTTCTTTGATTTGTCGCTCAATTTCCGAGAGACGAGTTGAGTTCGAATCCTGGGCACTCACTTCTACGCCCCTGGTTGAATGGCGATCCTTGCGGGATATTTGCTGTGCAGCCTCGAACTTCATTGCGTAGACCAGACCGGATTTAAGATCTTTGATGTCCGCCATCCGGAGAGCCGTCTGAATTTCTGCACTTCGCACTCCGTCTATGAAGTAGTTCAGGGCCAGGCTATCGCGAACACCCGAAGGACAGTCCGAGAAGGCGATATGGGAAAGCCTCTCAACGTCTGCTGCAAAAACTTGCAAAGTTTCTCCGGCCCTCTGGAGTCGGGATTTCAGCTGGAGTTGGCTGAATTCTTTTTGCCATGCTTCGCCAAAGCGGAGCTCCAAGGCCGATGATAAGGCATCGAAGTCGCGGTGCTTGTCCTCTGAGAAGGTCTGTAGTATGTCAGCTGCATCCCCTCGCAGCGAAGCTGCAAGGTGACAGGCTTTCGTGGAAGAGTCCCAAGAGTTTGCTTCTGCAACGATGAGGAACTGCTTCTTGTAAATATTCCACGAGGTCTTCCCGTCAAACGTGGCCAGTTTGATGGATGGACGAGAAGTTCCAGCTGCAGCTACACAGTCACTTGAGTTGTTGGAGGATGCTGTTAACTTTGATTCAAGTTCTTTAATTTTCTTTTCCACGTGGTTTTCTACTGTGGTGATTCGATACTCAACGCTGTCTGAGTTATTGCCAGGATCCTGATAACTTTGATTTAAGTTCTTTAATTTTCTTTTCCACATGGTTTTCTACTGTGGTGAGTCGATCCTCAACGCTGTCAACTTTTTCTTCTAGAGCCTCCATTTTATTTTCCATATTGGCAAATTTACTTTCCACCAAACTTTTCATTGACGTTAGATCGCTCTTAATTTCTTCTTGACTTGAAGTTATGCTAGCGGTTAACTCATTCTTAATTTCTTCTTGACTTGAAGTTATGCTAGCGGTTAAATCATTCTTAATTTCTTCTTGACTTGAAGTTATGCTAAGGGTTAAATCATTTTTTAATTGTTCTTGATTAGTAGCCATAGTCGCCATATCACTCTTGAACTGTTCCTGATTAGTAGCCATAGTTGCCATATCATTTTTTAATTGTTCTTGATTCGCAGCCATGTCACTTTTAACAGCGTTGATCCCATCAAAGAGTTGTTTCAGTTGTTCATCCATTGCTCGAGTAATCACCGTAAAATTCCAGTCAAAGAGTCCTCAGGAAGAAAAGTCCAAGTTCACCGATAATTCCAAGAAAGTCCTTGAAGATGCCCCACGTTGGGCGCCAAAATTGTAACGAGTCCGTAGCACCTTCAACTTTCTTTAAATGAGCATTCCAATCTTGAGGAAGTAACTATAAATTTATTTACAAGTATGTACACTATTTACAATAGGAGAAGGAAACAATTGCTAAACATCAAGCAATTAGGTAGCAAACAGTACACTGTACTCTCAACAGTAACTCAGCACCACGTATCTAACGTGAACAGTAATTAAGAAATTACAAAAGCAAAACAAACATCCGCCCAAAGCGAATAAAACCGAGCCTCTCAGAAAATCCCATCGGAGAAAAACTAAACTGACTGTGTTCAAGGCCAGCTATTTATACTCGAGAACGAAATTACGACAATATTCTAGCAAAATCCGGAGTGTTCGTTTGTTCACAAACTTACATAATCCATTCACAAATTCTAGTGATAAAAAGAAAACCACGCGAAAATGTCTTCATGCTTATTAAATGTAGGGCAAGTGTAAAAGCTACAAAGTGTTTCAGGGCCGGTATACAGATGATAAAAGTGATATCTTCAGATACTTTTGCAACATGTCGTCAGATAAAACCTAAACTAGTGAAAATGATGCAAGGCAGGAAAAACAACAACTATTTACAAGATTTGTAACAATATATATTTCGCTGTGCTTTTTATTTAAAAATTGTGTTTGTATTTAAATACATTTGAAAGGCAAAAGGTTAACTAAGTATAAATTTTCATTCCCAACCGTTTGAGCAGTTTACGACATACGGGAGGGATACATATTGCAAATATTTGATCCGCATTAATATCATTTCTGGTGTGGGGTGTCTAGTGCTGAATGCAGATCTTCACATCCCCATAGGGCGACTCTGACCAGTATACGAGTAAATAGTTGAATTAGATCTTTAAACGAGCTGTTTAAAGTTTGAATAACGGGTTAATATCACCGGCAAAAGTCATTTAAATGAATATTACTTTTCCGTTATAGATTCCTCCAGTGGGACAGTCCGGGAAGGGGCCCTTCGCGAATACATGGTTTTAGTACGTACGATAGTTTATATATATAAAGATGCAGTTGTGATTTAAAAAAAAAAAAAGGCTCTTGGCTGGATATCTGACTGCACTACTGGATACGTCACTTCGTTCGGCGACTGCTGTACTTTCTATCTCGGTAAACGTAGAACATTACAATTTCTAAATTTTTGATGTTTTCTTTTCTAATTTTACATTTTAATGAAGCTTTTAACGCTTAATAGTGACTCGATACATTTATTCAGGGTTTTTTTCTTTTCATCTTAATTGTGTAATGATCATCCTGCATACGATTTTGGTATAATTCGTGGTATGTTCTGTACATTTGAATAAAATAAAAACACTTACTTTAAGAAACAAAACTTAGTTTGAATCTAGTTCATTGTTTTCACTAAAAGTATCTTCTATGCTCACAAAACGTATACTTCTCTGATCAGAAACTTCATGAAAATTTCTAAAGGAGAAGCAATAGCGTGCTTTACCTCTTTTGTTAGAAATATATTTCAGAACAGCTTAAAGCGCATTCACGAGAGATACCTTGCTTTAATGCACATAAAGCAACACATAAACTTATGCAGAAATTTTAGATCGATGACGTTCTCTCTTAAGCCAAACTATTTCAAAACGGATGTTGCTATCAAAAGTAATCTTGGTTATTAATTTTCCTCTTTGTAAGTGCACGCATTTTATTCCTAACACTGATTGTATATTCTTCTTTCAACTTTGGTTAAATTAAACTTGTATACTTTGCTACCTTTCGTACGTACCTGTGTTCAGAAAGAAGTTTCCTTAATAGCTTAATAAGGAGCCCATTTATTGAACATTGAGGAGAAGTACAATGATTTTTCGGGAAAAATGCATGACTAAGATTTATTACCTGACTAACAGTTATAAATTCTTAGCAGTTAGTGCAAAAAATGATTTTAAAACTATTTTAAATTAAACATTTTGAAAAAAGCTAAATATTTAACATCAAATAAAAAAAAGTAATGTATAATACTTGTATACATCAGTACTAGAGAACGTTAGCTCATACACTTAATTTTTGAAGTGAAATATTCTTTAGGCGCGTTGAGCATTTTATGAGATGAGTGAAAAAAAAAAAAAAAAACAATTGAAATCGTGACATGTTTCCGTTACAGCCACTTTAAAGGGAAAACTTCGAGGTCGTTTTGGGCTTTTTTTTTTGAGATGGGGGAAAAAAAAACTCGCGACACTGTTAACGTTACCGTTACCCACCCCTCTCTCTAGAAGTATGCACATATATTGCATATGTACGTACATAGTTTACACAAGTAAAGTTTGCATTTTTTGAGAAGGGAAAAAAACCACAGACGATTCAAAAAATACACACGTAATTATTTAAGTTTTAACTTCTATCGGCCTTTCAGAGTTCCCCTGTATCATTTCTTTTATACAGAAGTTCCTTCTTATAAACGTACTGATTTGTGTATTTATGTATTTTTCTGGTCTTGCGAAATAGGAAAAATAATTTAGAAGAACAATATTTGTATCAACTACAAATTAAATCAATGAATTCTCTCATCAATTAAATGGAAACTCTCCTTTAAATGACAATTTCTCTTAAATTTATTCCGTTCTATCACCAACTCTCATTTATAATAGCAGACAGTTCCACTATTCTCATTCCGAAATTAATTTTAAAATCATTCGAGCTACACCAAATAACTTGAGAACAGAATCAAAGATGTCACTTATCGTTGGTAATTTCTAGAAATTGGTTGACACTTATCTGATATTTCATTCTGCATTTTTGAGTTAAAATTTAATCAATAAATTTTAATATTTGTTATTCTGGTTACTAAATTTTCACTTAGCTACCGGAACATCAATTTGAAATTGTGGTATGTAATACATGCTTTAAAAACAAAGCAGTGAGTTTCAGTGCAATCACTTGTAGTAGGCAATGGTTGGCAGACAGATATCGCACGAAAGTTCATTTTGACTGTGCACTCGAGGTGAAAATAGACCACTTTTTCCATCTTGAAAAGGTTCAAACTAAAGCTTATTTGCTGAAGCTAGATTGAAGTCTACAAGGTGTTTTGGTTGCTACAGTGCAAATAGTACCCTTCTAACTTTTAAGGGGGTTCTATACCTTGTATCAAATTATTGTTTTGCTAATTTCTTCAGGATGATCATATGGCAGCCACACATTCTCCTTATTTTTAACAACTTTTAATGAAAAAAATGACAAATTCATAGTTGATCAATTATTTTACTAAGTCCGACTTTAATAACATGGTATTTGCTAATCTCTAAGGAATAAGCGGAACCGAGTCCATAACCTTAAAATTGATAGAGACGTTAGTAGAACTTAGGAATTTAGCGACATTTTATTGGAATTCATGTATCCCGTTAAAGTTTCATGTTATGAGAAATTCTGTGCTTGTTAAAAAAGTAGTTAGAGTATTCATGGTATTCTTTGATGCTTTCAGCTCCTTTTTATGCGATTTTTAAGCTGTTATGAATTTTTGTGGGACGATGACGTAAGAGCAAATGGAGAAGTAGCCTTTTTTTGCGTTCAAGTTTTTGGGTGGAAATTATGTCTGCCACCTGCATATAGTCATTAAAAGGATTGGAAATACTTCTTGATGTATTAACAGATGATCCTGTCAAAATTGTACTCAAAGGTATCTGCTTCCATTATATCTTATGTGGTTGACATATGATTGTTTTGGCAAGTAATATAACTTGGACTACAAACTTCTAAATCTGCAGTAGAAAAGTCAATAACATGAAACACGTTATTATTCACAGGGCAAATTTCTGTTTTAAGGACTCACTTATAACATTGGACAGGCTCGCAGCTTATTCAAAATATTCACACAAAAAAACTCTTATTTGATCATATAGATGCATTTTTTAAATTATGCATCAAATTGGATCGTTGCAGGAAAATGTATAAATTTTTCATTTTTTAATGAGTTTAACGTTGCACTACTTCTGAAGTAAGTTATGCTTATTTTAAATAAACGCTGATTGTTGGAGAAAACTTCAACGATGACATGTGTTAAGTTCCACCAAATGTCAAAACTGAAAAAGATCAGCAACGATGCATCTTGTAAACGAAGCTAACAATGTCCTCAGAAGTCGAGTGGTGAAATGCTTTGCTTTGAGAACTGTCCATCAAAAGTAAGACAACGGTTGTGGTATCCCACTCAGGGGCCCTGCATATTATTTTGTCTCTTTGTGCTGTAAAGATGTTTTGTCAGAAATCTAAATACATTTCAAATGGATGTATATTTGATTGGTGTACATTGGTTGTGAAGAAGCATGAACCTGATAAATATTAAATAAACGAATGCTAGAAAACAACGTCGTAAAGAAGGTTAAAAGGAAGTAGAAAAAAAAAGAGAGCTTTTTAAAATGAAATTGCTATTTTCTTTATTCTGGTTAAGTAAAATATCAAGGATTATGGTATAAATTGTTTTTCAAGAGTAGTAACTTACTAGTTTCTTTTCTTTTTTTAACATAAGGACTTATAAAAACACGTTATTATCAGACAATTTAATAGCTTTAGATTATTTTAATTAGTGGGGCCAAATCTTCTTCTATCCGAGGGTCGCACCTCATATTAACATATTTCTGGCGTTCTGGATCATACATCAAATTTTTAAATATTTATTTATTTTCTGTAAATAACACGGAGAAGTGTGGAAAAGGAAATAAATAGTAATTGCTGTTATTATTACTTTTCATGCTTCTTAAATACTTCTTTTATTCAATGCATATATTTTTCAGAAAACAATTTTTGAGTATTTAGCTCCAACTTTGTACCATTGTCATTAATCGTGCTTTTCGATTGGCAACATTAAGCAAAAAAATGGGCCACATGGATCAGCTTTGAGAGGCCGGATGCGATCAACGGACCGTAGTTTGAACACCATTGAATAAAATCATCGAATAGTTACTTGAAGTATAAGTCAACTTACACTTAAAAATCTCAACTTACACTCAAAACCTCCCAAGAAAGGCTGATGAAAACGTATTTTGCTAATTAGAAAAAATCACAGGCGGGGCACATCTTTTATATGACAAAAGTTAAAATTCTTAAAAGTCCAAACTATTTTGTTTATATGGTGTATATTTGTCTCTCTCTATGTGTGTGTACAAATGCATATAATATGTAATAAAAAAAATACGATAAATGCCATTATTTTTTACTGCATTTAATCTGCATCATTAGTGCGAGAACATATTTGGTTACACTGCTAATCAATAAAGCTTTCAATTGACTTTAATTAAAGCATAATAAACGTGCCATGTTTAATCCGACTTCTACGACAAACTTCCATCCTGTTAAACCTTTCCCAGAAAAACTACACTTGGAAGTGGTTTTTATACTTGTTTTTATGAGCTTCTCGTTACGAAGGATCATTGTCAGTTTTGCTTCCACTTTAACAGAGAAAACAAATGAAAACTAACGTTTTATGACTGGAAATTTTAAGAAAAAAAGAACATGAAAGCTGTTTCAACTGGAAGAGACTTTAATAGTGATGTTTTCTGGAAAAGCCGAGTTCGTGTAATTTAGATTGTTTTCTTTTACTCCTTTTAATATGTCAGTTTTTCTTTCGTAAATAAGAGGAGATGAGAACTTCTTTTATTGCCTTAATCTCCTTTCTCATGAATTAATTTGCTAAGCCAAATGGATTTTGTACCTTTTCAGTGGTTTTATTTACTTAAAACATAGCTTTTCTGGCTGAATTACCGTTTTTTTCCCCTCAAACGATTAGTTATTAAGACGATATTAGCGAAGTATTTTTGTTAAAAAATATCTTTTTTACTCCATAAGCAACTTTTAAAAAGTTTTATAGCATTAGTTTCAGTTCTGACTTTGTCCTACTTTTAGTAAATATATTTGATGCTTTTAAATAATTATTGCTTGTAATTTGTTCCGTTTTTTTACTCAAATAAAAGAGGAGATTCTTTCAAACCAGCTTTTATTTACTCAGTCATAAATTTATGTCCCCATTAAAAACTAACTTTCAGAATTTACCGAAAAAAGTGCATTTATTGCTTCAAGTAAAATTAAAATTGCTTATAAAAAGAGGGCTTTTTAAAAGTAAAAATGTGTTACTTTATGCAAATCCCCTTTTTTTGAGGGTTTTTTTTTTTTTTTTTCACTTCACAAAATAGAATCTAATGTATAGTCCACAATGATATGCATGACTTGACATTTCTTCCATTCAATATATTCTTCTTCGCTGAAGGGTTATAAACTATGCAAAAAAAAAAAAAAAAAAGCTATTTATTGAAATTTAAATGTTGGTAAATGCTTGCTAAACCGTTACATTTTACTTTTGCTGACAGTGAAGATTGAAAAAGTTTAGTTCAATTAAGGAGCACTGATGCTGCGTGATGTATTATAGTATAGATTTAAAAAATGCCTTTCGATGCTGCAAAACGGATTAAAACTGTACAAATATACTTTTATTTTTGACAAAAAAATTTATTCGTTGTGCGTATTTTGCATTTCAACAACTTTTTATTTGCTTCTGTTAAAGATACTTTTTTTAAATACTATTTTGAATTATATTAATCATGAAGCTGCAAATACCTCCCCACTTCGAACAGCCAAAGCTAATGCGGAATTGCTCGAAACTACCAAACAGCTGAGTTATATCATTCATAGTCTGCAGTTTCGTCCTAGGTTTTGGGCTAATAAGTCAGGATGTGCCTGGGGCGTGTCCAGACAGAAAAGACTTAAATCAAACTAGTTGAGTCTCGAAACAAGTGAGAAACTATATCTGCATGCAAGTGGGAGGTTTTGGGTTTAATCTCCCCTCCCCCCAACCCTTAATTTAACACATATTCGTAATTTTTTACTGTAGATTATATACAAATAAAGGCAGTTATGACCAAAAACCCCACCCAGAAGGTAATTTCTGACGGCGTTACTGTCTGCGTGCTGCAGGTGAACCACTGAAGCTTCTGAAACCACTCGGGGAACCAAGCCCGAGTAGACACATCTTCCCGATTTAAGGCGGAATATGTACTTCCGTTTTACGAGCACCATTAAGGTGGAAGACCGATTTAGCTCAACACACATGACATAAGACCAGTTTATAGGGCAGGCAGCCATTCACATCATAGTCATTCACACAGAGGAAGGAAAAGGACAGAAGAGAGGGAAAGCACATAAATGCCTGAGTCGGGATTCGAACTCGGGCCACAGCATCACGGTCATCATAAGTTCATTTTTTTTCATAAAAAGTTGGTTAATTTCAAGATAAAAAATCACATAAACATTGCATGACTATGCAATACACCGCCAACTCGGCTATTTCGATTCATGGACTGCAGTTTCGTGCTTATTATGCACCACCATCTATCTTTTGAGCAACTATCCACTATTTCATTTTTATAGTATACATAAATCAGTTAGCGAAGTAGTAGCCTTGTAGAAACTAATCACAATTTTGAATGTGTTGCTTATGTGTGTGTGTAGGGGGGGGGTGGTCTTTTTTCAATATATACCACAGAAATGTGCTGCTTTAGGTTATCCCGTGTGTTTCTTTTATTTAATCATTTTTGTCCTTCTTACGATAGAGGTAGGATAAGTTAAATGCGGTGTTAAATGTAAAATAGCGTGAATGCTTGACTTTTCAAGTCATTTTAAATCTTGGGATTTTGGTTGACTTGTTTAGAGTGAAAAGCATTTTAAATTCTATCAGGAGAATTTAAAGGAAACATTAATACTGCATTTATGTTGTAAAAACCATGAATGCATTCTTACAGTTATTGTATATAATTTATGTGTGTTTGTTTGATCACGCAGAAGCAAGCTGTTTTTGATAAAACAAAACGCAATTTAGTGCAAAACTGTTGTGCTTATTTCTCGCGTGCTTAAAATAAATATATAAATAAATAAAAAACAATTTAGCACAAATGCAACAAAAGTCATAACATAGTGGTGCACCCCTGTTTTTTTTTTACTAATTATAGTAAAAAACTACTTTTTACTATTAAAAATAAAATTAATTTGACTGTGCTAGTCTCCCTGCTATTCATACAAATAAATTCATAAAAACTGAAACAAGCGTAACGATTAAAAATCTCCAAAGTCAAAATTACGACATGAACATAACGTGCCAAGCTTTTCCTCATAAAATAAGCAGTCGGTGCATTAATGTGAAAAACGTGGTCTTCTGACTTCATTTAGAATTCAAAATAGAGTAATATAAGTAATTCGTAACCCTGGAAACTTTGGAAACAGTCGTTGTGTGGTGAGTAATTCACAGAGCACTGTGAAATCATCCAATCGACACGTTTATTGTCCCAATCTGGAAGAGTTAATCATCTCTAAGTGTTGGTGCAAAAGGCGCTTTTGATATCTCTTTTAGCGTCCGCATAAAAATTGCCCCTGCTAGAATAGTCACTCTGAACGAGTGAAAATCGCATAAAAGATATAATATCTCCAAGTTAGAATAAATACCTTGCATAAAGTAATCTTCAAATGCATATAACCCATTTTTATTCTCGATAAAAATCTGGGCAATTAAATTTTGTGGCCTTTTATTGTGAGCTCTTTTTTTGCAATTTATGTGTAAAGATTTTCTCCGAGCTCTTTTTTATTGGCCAGGTAAAATCTATGAAAACAAAATAACGTATCTGCCCTACACGTACAACATAAAGAGTGGGGCTCCCCGTTACTATGTTACCAGAGAAAATAAATAAAATAGCTTTCGTCTTTACGAAGCTGAAAGTCATAAAGTGCTAAAAAAAGAAAAAAAAAGGAAAGTTTAAAAAGAAAGGAGCGATACCCCATTACAAGTCGTACACATGTAGCAAAAGCTTATATTCGCACGCTAAGCAATTTATTATCAGTCAGAGGAAAACAATGGGCGAAAGATGGCTGTAAGAGGAATAAATTATTTGACGCCAAGCAGCACGCGAAATGATTTGGTATTACAAGCGTTTGGTTATTCATGCTCTATTTACGCACGAAGCTTACACGCCCTTGTTAGTTTCAAAAGAAATTCCTAAAAAAGGAATATGAAATGTTGGAAAGAAATTTAAAAGTGACTTTTACGGCATTTAGATGTATAGTTATTGCATCTTTTTGCAAAATTAATCTATTGAGCGATATTTTAATTTAAGTTTCTACCTTTATAAAAGTAAAAATTAACGTTTGAGTGATGTAAAAAATATTTTTACTTAATGCTAGGTTAGTTTTATTGAATCTATCATTGAAAAAACTAATGTTCGTGCTTGAATAGAGTTCGTTTGCGGAGAATAAAAAATTGTGATAGTTTACTTCTTTTTATGTGACAAAAGGGTTATGTTTTAAAAATTCCCCCTTTTTTGTTTATTTGAGTATCCAATTTTTTGCCAGTATTCTTCGACTTTCTTATAGTTAAGGGGTATTTTACATATGCTTTCGCGGGAAAAATAGTTTTGATAGCTAGGAAAAAACATCAAAAATGTTATTTAAAAATTGTGCTTTATAGAGTTTTCTCATTTCAAGTTTCACAGTTGAAAAATACTCTTGACAATAATACTAATGCTAAAATAAGAAATAAAACAATTATTTTGTGATTAACATAAATTAAAAAAAAACTGTATGTAACCCCCTAACTGTAACCCTTTAAGAGCCATCCATTTTACTTTTGGACCCCTTAATAATTTTTGTTTTGTCCTCCAAGTAATTTAGTTAGATATTTTGAAATCAACTTGAGTTGATTAATTAAGTTCCTAACTTTATTAGTATTTTTTCCCAAAATTTTGTACATTAAATTCACCCGGTGAAATGTCTAAAAGCGGAATTTTACGTCGCGGCGGCTCAAAATCAACCAGAAAAGAAAGCAAATTATTTTAGCACGTATTTCAGGAGCAGGAGGATCCTCCTTTCCAGTACAAATGACGTAGGCTTATCAATAAAAAACAGACAACGGAAGGAAAAATATATCGTTTGAAAAAAACTAATAAACATGAAACACAAAGATTAAATAACAAGCATTGGTAATATTAGGAGTACAAATTAAATGATCCCGTAAGAAACACAGACTAAGTAAGGTAAGTGTTAAAATCCTATTGGATGCAAAACAAAAAGTGCATGAATCAGGTCAGTCATAGCGAGGAGTAGAGTAAATATTGGCTGAAAGGCTGGGGAGAATAATGGCGCAAATGAATGGAGAAAATTAGCGGAGAAAGTTTAAATAAATTTAAATAACTTTAAATGTATCTAAAAACCACACAGCATTTTTGCGGCATTTTTAAAGAAAAAATGAAGCAAAAGATTAGTTAAGTAGTCTCTAGATCTTAAAAAGCAAGCAATAATGACAGACATATTATTAAAAAAAAACATTAGAACAGAAAATAACATGGGTAAAAATGAAAATAATTTGTCAGTATCGCATATATAAAAAGCCAAAAAAATGTTTAACTAAAATTTTGTTGAAATAATGTGTGAAACATTTTTTAAACGTTTCAGCTTTCTGCGTATAAACACATAAATGAACCAACAAATAATAAAACAGTCAACAAGCGCCTGAAAAGTGCGGAATGAAAGAAGAATCAGTAACTTAAGTAGGGGAAGACCGCCTATATTGGACCACTGCTTAAATTGGACCTCGGGCTTAAAATCTAGTACAGAGATCTATGCTAAACTTTAACGGTAGATACATAAAGTTTTAGGAATAAAATGAATGTGTATGAAGTTTCACCAGTCTTCGAACTGTGCAGCGTGAGTTACGGCATGATTTATGTTGGAAACGTGTAAAATCTTATTTTGCGGACTTGTACTTAGCAAGATAATACTAAAACTTTTAAGCTGAGGTAAACTGCTGTTATAGCACGATAATCTGTGTTTAATAAGGATCACATCCATGTATTTACATGCGCGGTTGTGATAATTTTTGACAGAGAAATAAGCTGAAGAATAAAAAATGGCATGTTTTCCTTTATTGGACCGAAAAAATTTTCCTATATTGGACCGGTGGTCCAATTTAAGAATCTGATTTTAATCAAGACTTTTCATAAATTGTAACATTGAATAAGTGACTCATCTGATTTAATAGTGTAGTTAAGATTATTTTAAGCATACTTTAACACCTATTCAAGATATTCATTTTTTTTTTGTCAAGCACATTTTTTAGAAGCTGCAAATTCTTGAAATATTTGTCTTTTTTTTCTTTTTTTCCATTAAGTTGTAGTTTTAGGTTGTTAAACATAGTTATTAATTTAATTAAAATTTATGCTGGTTTACCGAGGAAAAAAAATGAAATTCTTCGATTTGCTTGAAAAGATTTTAAAAAGAAACAATTAATATGCTACTAAAATGTACAATGTAGATGAAACCGGTCTTTTCAATGCCCAAAAGCCCCAAAATATATCGACATATAAAAGTAAAAACAAGTTTGGAGCAGTAATGTGTGGTGAACGTGTTAGAAACACACTTGCTATTTGCTGCATTGAGTGCAACAGAATTGCTAAACACCCCCTCCCTCCCCATGCTTATTTTCAAAAGAATACGTTCCATGTATTTGCTTATCGAAAAAGCACCCCTTGGTGAGCAATATGCTTGTTTAAAAAAAGGTTGGATCACAAACGATAACTCACACAATTGATACAATATTTCATCAAAACCGTTAAACCAAGAGCATAGATGCAATAAACTTGGTTAACGAGAGCGATGTAATAATGCTTTCTCTTAAAGCACACCATGCAAGATGTTATCTTTTTTCAGCCTCTGTCAACATATTTTAATCGAGTATGTGATACATGGATGCGAGAACATCCAATGAGTTCCATTACCCAATATCGAATAGAAGAACTGTTTGGTAACTCTTATGGGTAAACCCCAATCAAGGCCATGGAAAATGTTGTGAGTTGATTCTAAAGAACAGGAGTTTGGCCTGTTGACTGACATGTGTTGAGCGGCATTGACTTGGCTGGAGCAGAGTTCGAGGTAAGTAGTAAAGATAAAACTACTCAAAGTGAGCAGGCTACATGTTCGGTGTAAGTTGTACTGTTGTACACCATGTACAAGAACTAGCTACGACTTAAATTAGTACAAGTTCTGTATAATCAGCTGATATTTCTCAGCAAAGCATGATTGTCAACTTCAACTATGATTTTATAAAGGTCAGGCTCACATATCAATTTACCTAAAAAATAGAAAATACAAAAAGGAAGGCTATCTCAGCAATCATTCTAACGCCGTATGAAAGAAGCATAGAGCAGAAAAAGTCACACAAGAATAAGCAAGAAACTGCACAAAACAACTGTTATTGCAATATTTGTCATAGAGATGAAGCGCAAAACATGATTAAATGCATGAAATGCTATCGGTGAGTGTATCAACACTGCCTAAATGATACCGAAGCAAAAGAAATTCTATTGCAAATCCTGGAAAAAAGCTGTATAGTTCAAACATAAATTATTCAACGATTTCTCGGTACGGTCCAATTTAGGAAGCGCAAGGTTCAATATAGGCGCAGATATTCCTAAATTGGACTTTTGCAACTTTTTGTAAGATATTTTTTAAAAAAATAATTTCCATATTTTTAGAAAATATAAGCTCCTAGGGAGGTTCCTGATTAAATTTAGCTTACGATGCCCTATTTTGTATTTTTGTTTTGCTTCACATTGAGCGACACAGGCCTCCTGTTCTTAGGTCTTCCCCTATATTTTCAGAATAGGCAAAGCTTAT
Organism: Uloborus plumipes; assembly: GCA_038373865.1. Taxonomy (NCBI): domain Eukaryota; kingdom Metazoa; phylum Arthropoda; class Arachnida; order Araneae; family Uloboridae; genus Uloborus; species Uloborus plumipes. Next base: position 18,664 of record JAXGGA010009773.1, read on the forward strand.
TAGCAGCATATTTGCTTAAATGCTGTTTTTGCATATGAACATTATGTTCTTTCAATCAGTCTTAGAGTGCGTTTAATTTTTCCAACATATGCTAACTACTGCCGTCAATGATATTGAAAAGGCACAAAAGTGTCTTGTTTTCAGTTTTATTATTAACCATATTATTTTGCTTAAATTTGAACTGCCCAAAAATGTTTACCATTATGCTAGACCAAGATAATCGAATTTATACCTCTTGATCAAGTTAGCGTATTTGAGTAGAACAACCAGTTCAATATAAATATCTTAGAATAAATAATTAAAAATGAGGTTAATCAAGGTGAAATATTCGAAGCTGCATATCCGGTCCTGCCGTTTAAAAATAGCTTATTTTATAGGAAAAAGGAATAAAACTCAATGAAAAATGCACGTCATTGCAATTTGTCCCCTCCCCCGACTCCCGAAGTGATGGCTTGTACATATTTGAAGTAAAAAAAAAAAAGCAATAGAACTTAGAATTATCTACTAAGTAGTGTAAACTTAAGTGGTAAGCGCATTTTAGTGTCAAAACGAAACAAAATTATGTTTCTTTAATCGTAATATTCTAACAAGAATATTTTGAACACTTTTATGAAACACTTGCAATAGGATTGTGCGCAGGGTATTATCATTTTTACTTTTTAAAGTAAAATATTAGGGAAAAAATCTATGTAGACACGTGGATCAGGTGTACAGGCACTAGCCCTAAACTTAGAAGGGCCATTCCATGAAAAGTGAAACCAATTGGTCAAAAATTCATATTGAAGTTATGTTGCTATGTTATACATCATTTTAAAGCTTAAGATGTATATTTTAAGAATCCTGCATTGGTTTTTTGGTGAGAGTTAGAATAATACTTGTTTTCTTAGTTGGAAGTACGATATTCACGAACTTGTAAAAATCAGAAAAAAGAACACATTTTCAAATGCATATTTCTCATGGAAAAATAAAAACAAAAATAACTACTTGTAGCACAATTTTAACTACTAAGACGGTACTATAATAATATGCATTCATTAATTTCTTTTGAATTGATATAAATGGTGTAATTGAAGTTAAAAAAAAAGAAGTTTGATGTTACGTCTGTAACAAAAAATAAGCAAAAGTTGTCATTACGTCCTAAAAATTCAAAATTAAAAAAAACCCTTAATGGTCCTTTTGGCAAATTCTTAGAGTAACTGCCCACCATAGTTAAAAATATTGCAACTGATTTAGTTTTTAAATTAATGCTGTTACAGACGTAACATTTCGGACCTAACAAATGGCTCTATGTTACGTCCGTAGCAAAAGTAAATTTCCAATTAAATAGGTAAAAAGCACAGGATGAGCAATACATGTATATAGCATAATATGGTACGAGTACTAAAGTTTCTGGTATTCTGATTTTGAAATTTTTAATTATGTCGGCATGCAATTGAAATTTGTTTGCGAAAATGCCGTTCGAATTTCGAAAACGTCGGACGAAAAAGGACACATTTTTTCATTCAAAAAAAAAATTATCAAAATTGACCAACTGTCACCAAGAAGGTTAAATTTTAGTTTGGGACTAGTATTCTACTATATCATCCAACATTTTCAAATTTTTAAGTTCTCCTAAGATCAATCACTGATTCCAGATCTTACTTTTCTCGATTTTTTTATGTAGCAGCCCCATTATGCATTCATTTTAAGAATACACATAAATACATTTGTTTGAAGGCCCTTCTACACTTTTCTTGTGTCAATCTTTCTTGGAAATAATTGTCTTGAGATGCATTAATTTATTGTTACATATTGACATATCGGCATATGCTCTCAACTCCCCCATATTTACCCAAATTTTCTAAAACTGTTACAGTATAACTTAAAATATTCAAATAATGTGTTAATTAATGCTACTGTATTGTTTTAGCATAAAAATCTTTGTTTATTCCTGCTTTAAAATACTGTTTTTTACTTTCAAATCAGAGATGTTACGCCTGTAACACCACTTTGTTTCGTCCGTAACAATTTTATGAATTTTTTTCACAAATTCGGCAGTCAAAATCCACACAATCTTTATGGTTTTAGAAAGCTTGAAGTCTCTAGAACACGTATTAAAAAAAAAGTTCAAAATTTCCGTATAATTCAGAGGAATATTGTAAGTTGTATGACATAGTCGAGTTTTTGCTGTTTTGTGAATTACGTCTGTAACAGGCAGTTTTTAATTTCTGTATTTTTTTGTAATTAAGCAATCTGCACGCAAATTTAATGTAGTATAAACAGTTATACTACAGGAAAAAAAATTGAAGACTTTCATCAGCCCAAACCAGAATTATTTGTGTTCAAAGTCTGCGATTGTTACGTCTGTAACGATGGAATTGCCCAGAACTATTTCCTATTATCCGTTTATATTTTAAATACTAGAGTGGATTCTTTCAGGCTCGTCATTTTGAAATTTTCCATGAGGGGGGGGGGGGGCAGATAGTGTCTACTCAAATTACCCCGAAAAAAAAAACAGAAAAAAACATGCTTACATGCAACTTACTTACATGCAAATTCATTGATTTCCCTAAGTCACGGAGGTGAGGGGGTAATTGACCCCTTGATCCTCCTAAATGACGAGCCTGGATTAATTAAAAAGTTTTCAAAAGTATTTGCCTTATTTAAGCTGCATAAAGAATTACCTAGTAAATATTCTGTCGATGTAACTATTTGAGACGCAAAGGCTTTGTTTGATGACACCATTTTTACTTATTTTAATTTTTTAGCCAACTGAAGTGCCGTGTCAGTTGGCTGAAAAAAATAAATAAATTTGTAACCTCAAATGGTTAAATAATGTACAATTTTGTTTGCTTTCTGTATAAATAAAAAAACTTAAAACTGAAATTTAACTAAGCCGTTTAATGTATTTCATCTTCAAAAGTATTTTGAAATTAACTCTTCTTTAAAAATTTGCCTCCAAATTTAAAATGAATTTTTACTTTGTATTTATTTCGGGCTAGCTGATTAAATTATTATTCTGTCCCCAAAAGAATAGAAGAAGGTCTATCCTTGGAGTTTATAACTGAAACTTTAATATAGCTATGAATTTTATTTTTTGTACAGCAAAAGTATATATATATTTTTTAAATCAGAAAAAATAATAAATTTTTTATGAAACTCTGCGATTATTTTATTTTCCATTGAAAAACAAGTTTCATTTCATCATTTTTAAAAGGTATAAAAATAATGTAATTTGGATATACGTGTTTACAAGGATAGGTTTTTTTTTAATTCAAATGTTTAGGAAAAAAATCCGCCAAGATTCCGCCGTAAAGAGCAGTTATTTATTCATTCTTTTTCTTTTCTGAAACAACAATTTTTTATCCAGTTAAATCTCTTTAGTTTGAGTTCTGTAAGTTTCTGATAAAAACATGTTTGTATTTTTTAATGATATTACTTTTGGGAGAAAAAATAATAAAATAATGAGTGGCTTTTTAGAGATTTCAATGAGTAGCTTTTCGGAGAAAAAAATCACTTTTTTTCCCCATCTGCAATTATTTCCAAATTTAGGGAGATATTTGTTTTTAGAATGCAATAATAACAATTCTTATAAACATTTAGAAATTTATATCGAAACAGAAAACCTATTACAAAATTACAGCTATTACACGATGTGCAATGTGTTTTACTCGTATATATTTCCCATTTGAGGTGTTGCTACTTTCAAAACACTTCAACTACAAATATTTTTTGGACAGAAACTATTATGGTAGTGTGAAACATATTCAGTTCTTAAAAAAATCATTTTTGAATTGCAAAAACTGTAGCTTCTATCACGAAAAAATTACAGTTCCAACTAAAATAATTATACAACTCAAAAAAACACATTCGCATCGTTGTTAACGATATTTTTTGTCCAATTTAAAAAATAGAATAAATACTGATGCTTGTGAATTTGATAATGATAGTTTTCCCTCCAAATGGTAATGATTACAATAACGGTAATGCTTAGTTTAATTTTGTTTATTCATATTTTTCTTCCAATTAAGAAAAAGTAATTATGAAAGAAAGCGTTTTGATAAAATGGAAGCTTAAGGATCATTTTATGCTTTAGCATTTAATTTCATTGAATTTATATCAGTTTTTAGATGTGCAGCTTTACAAAAAAAATACGTTTTTTACGAATTAAAAAAGTTTTAAAACTTAATAAATGTATGTGTGAACACTTAACTTTAGGGATTTTTCGGTGATGATAACACTAAGAGAAAAATATTTTATTAAATGAAATATTTAGAGTATTCCTAAAGTTATTTTCAACGCTGATTTCAAATAACCAATCAGAAGTAAGTTTTCCATCACCCGCAATTCTGTGTATTTTTAGTTATAAGTTGTTTAATATTTCCGTGCTTTCCTATATCACATAACGATAAAACTTAAAATCTTGTCATTAACACAAAACAGATGAAGATAGATAGTTAAGTCTGCTGTTACTGCAGTGGTAACATGGTTGTCAATCTTAATGGTGCCAATTTTCGTGATACATACTACCTGAATTGAGTCATTTTTCTTGTTTTTATATTTGAATTCGAACGTAAAGAATTTATAGCGTTTTACTTCGAGGAAAATGAGTTAGTATACTGAAATAGTAATGACTTTGTAATAGATATGTTCGTATTTTAACATCAAGCAGATGAGAGCTAGTATTAACTCTTTTGAAACTAGTTCAAAACCTACACCATTGTATATCAGAAACATGTTGTCTTCGGTAACAATAACACAGTCATGATGAAGGAAACATATGGAGATTTGAAACTTTTATTAGATAAAATTTAGAACAGCACTTTTTTTGCTACAATTCAATTTGTCCTAAAATTAATTAAACAAATTGGATTAAAATGCTTGGGTTTTGCACAATGCTATATTTTCTTCGGTTAATAGAACAGCAATAGAATAGAACAGAATCAAGAATAATAATAAAAAGAAAGAATAGACCTCTTATTTTACTGACACTTCATATTAAATTAAGCACTTTTAAGAACCTTTTTGAACACTGGTGCTGGATTTGAATACTTAAAACCAAAATGTTCAAGTATTGTTTTAAAGCTAAAAAATAAATAAATAAATAAATAAAACGCATCTTTGGAAGGCCTCTCTTTTTTTCAAGTGAAATAATGTTTGCTGACTAATGCCAGCTATTTAAGGCAATTACTCAGGCAAGGCAATTTCGACCAAAATCGTCAAAAATGCTAATTTAATAGTGGTTTTAAGTAAAATATTAAATATACATTTTAATTTTCACTTAGAGAGAAAATGACGGGTTAAAGTATGTAAAACATGTTACTCTAATATGAATAAAAATTTCTTAGTCTTATTTTTCACCGTTTAAACGAAAAAGGTACATAAAGCTAGTGCATTTAACATTACGGATATAGAGCTTACCCGGTCCCCTTAAGAGAGATGTTCTTGCGGCCAAAAACAGAAAGAAATGGACAACACTTTTTGATCATTATTTTAGTATTAATCATGCATGATATTGTGTGCATTTCTTTCACACTTCAGTTGAATGCCCAAAAAAAAAAAAAAATGTGTGGGTGATGAAGAGAAACTCTACATATTTGAATTTAGAGCATCACTTTGAACTAATTTTTAACTTTTAAGAAAATATTTTTTTTTTTTTTGTCGACTAGTGCAATTATTGAGTGCATATGAATATTTTTTGATGTAAAAGTATCTATTGCCTTTTCTTCATTTGGTGTTAGACTTTAGAGTAATTTGTGTTTTGGATACCAGAAGCAATTAAAATTTAGCTCAAATGATATTTTTAATATAATGCTTTAAGTAGCCTCACCTCATAAAAAAACCACGTTTTTTGCGTAAAAAATGTTCCAATTTTTTAATGTTTTTAAAGTGCCTTTTTTAAAAATCATTATTGATCATCTATCTTAAATTATACATGCTGGGAAGTAGCTAATAATATAGATTATGGAATTCATAATTATAAACTTATTATTTGGTCATACATACAAAATTGACATAGTTAAAGTTAAATCATTTTAAACCAGTACAGTGACTCCTTTCAAATTTAAGTTTTGAAGTATAAATAATGAATGCGTGGGGAAAATTAAAAAATAGAGTATCAAATATAGCACATAAAACTAAAAAAAATAATAAAATAGCACATTCTTTGTCTTTTCTAAAATTTTTGTTATCTCTCTACTTATTTTGTATTCATTCTCCGTTAACTGCAAATTAAAAAATAAAAATTTGTTTAAAATTTTCCCATACACTGGGGGTATAAATCGGTTAAATATATTGGATTGAAGTCACATTGATAATTTAATATGTTAACGAAGATCTCAAAACACGTTTGTACCCCCTCCCCCCATACAATAAAACACATTATAAAGGTATTGCTGTTTGAATTCAATGATCACTTCCGTCAATGCTATTTTTTTCTATTCATTCGCTTTACTAGTTAAATAACATTGACGCATCATAGACAACAGTTCCCGTCTCTTTACTGGATCCACCAATCCGCATTTGCTGTAACGTTTCCCTAAAAAACATTTTGTTAAAAGATGTTACGAATTGAAAGTAAAAAATCAGTTCCAGCAGACACATTACAGATTAATAATTCTGATGTTTAATTCGTGTATTCGTTTCCCAGGTAGCACAAAAAACGTTTTAACGTTTTATAAATGTTTTTAATCCGTTGTCACAACGTTAATAACCATTTTACAACCATTAAAAAACGAAGTTTGCTACTTGGGTTTCTTTCATTTTTATGACACCTTTTGTTAACAGATCTATTTTGCAATATGATTTTTAATTTACAATGTATGACTCCCGGTATATATTTCATGAGTCGTGATAACCAAACTTTCCAGTGTTACATCTATAAAATTGTAAGTGTGCAAATTGAAGAATCTTGGTCCAACTTGAAACGCATGCGACTTTACAGACGAATTTCGTAAAAATATCTAGGCTGAGAGTTCTGTTTGCTCTTTCCCTCTCATGCATCCAAAATAGTTATAAAAATTAACCCTACTAACTGAAAAAATATATCAGAAGTATATTTAATGCATAACAAACTTTATTATTTAAAATTTATTCAGTTATTTTTACTAAAAAAATTAACACTTCTTACACACAAAAGTAATACTAATCAATCCCTAACAGAAAACCCTCACTTAATAAATCTCACATTTGGTTTTATATAAACAATGAAAGTAAATTTAAAGCTAAATGCGTAGTTTCATTGCTATTTCCAATTTTCAATTGAAAACGAAACGCAAAATAACATTCCTGATAAATTCAAGCGATCCTAGACGTTCACTTTAGAGTACAAGAAATTAAAACTTCAAACAGACAAATCATTATAAACTTCTTAGATATAGTGGCATCTTTATCTCTTCCTGTTTTTAATCCTTTCTAACCCTATCACCAAACATGATAATAAACCCTGGTAAATGATGAGTTTTCTACTTTTTATCCTAAAACCGTGCTGCACGAGACATAATAATTAACGCGTCTACTTAGTATGATCAAAATGAGGAAACAAGGAGGTTATTTATTAGTTGCCGGAGTCCATTATGAGCATTAATTTGACCATTTGTAATCAGCCTACGACAAGGAATGTATCCAAAGAAGGGCGAATTAAGCAACATATATCTTGCAGGGGAAGGGGGATGAGTTTTAAAATTAGTTTTCATAGATTGCGAAGTTCTATTTGGGGGCTTTGTTCATCTAAGATTTCTGAATATTTTATTTTACATTAGTTTCATACTATGCTTTGTCGAAGGAACTGCATTTAAGTAATATATTGTCACAGTCAAATATTGTCTGCTTGTGTATTTAGTGATGAAGCTTTTGTATAGTTAAGACATTCTTAGGTTGTGTTTAACTTAAAGATTGGAAAATATAGAGAGATAAAGAGAGAGAGAGTACTAGTAATGTTCGTACCCGTTAGAGTGAACCTGAAGAATTATTTGTAAGAAATGAGTGTAAGGTAAATAAATGTTTACAGATAAATCTATAAACATGTTTTATTTTTTCTCTTTTGTGTCACGTGATTTTCAAAATGAATTATATTTTTGCGAAGACTTTATCATCAGTGAAATTTGAACATAAGATGTAAACTATCACCCTTTAGCCGGGCTAAGACAAAAAAAAAATAATAATAATAATAATAACTACAAGCATATACCGACTGCCCGGCTGCGACATTTTCCGTGTCAGTACATGCTCGCAGTTTTACATCAAGGGCAGTGATTTACAGCACACATTGAAGCTTTTGTCTTTATTTCACCAATTGAGTAGCACCATAGCTTGTGAACTCTAGCTAGCGTATTAAATAGATTTAACTAACAATTTAAGTGTTATATTAACTTCAATAAGAGGACATATTCATAAAGTTCAGATGTTACTATTTCGTACTGATAATAGTCCATAACAAGGACGCAGCTGCAGTCACTGAATGTGGTTAAAAAAGCTGTCAGTATATGCCTGTATATTTGACCATATTTTTTTTTCAATTGTATATCAGCTACCAAGGCAAAAAAAGCTTGTCACAAACTCGCGATTCAATGTATTACTGTTTAACAAAACACCAAGAATTGTACAAAAACATTAAAAATCCTTAGCACATTTTATATTTGTTTCCCACCACAGAATAACTTGACTTTATATTACACAAATACAAAAATATTCGATAATTTCGAAAGTAGGCAGTAATTTAATTCTGTTACTGTATACTATTCAGATAACGTAGATAACGTCAGATAACGTAGATTCAGTAATACTAATTGTGAGCAAAATCCAGCGACATTAAATAAAAGTGTTTAAGTAACACTTTTATTTTTTTCCATTTCAACAAAAAATACATCCATTTTTTAGCCTCCTTGTTATGATTATTTTACCCCATTATTTAGGGGAAACTAAATATGACTAATACAGATTCCGGAAATGAATCAACTTTTAAAACTCAACCGCACCAATTGGAAAGCAAATAACAGCCATTATTTAACGTTTTTTTTGTGTGTATACTTTTATAATTTAATTTCAATATGAGCTAATGTAACTCTGAATATAAGCGTACTATAAATCATTATTTGTCTTAAGGTATTTAAACAATGTTGCTTTTAGCTTTACCTGCATCAATATATTTTGTAACTATAATTATCTACTGTTATATTTTAAATTACATACTGAAATTTAATAGGCTTTTTACCGACAAAATTTGAGAGGCTAAAGTTTTAATTTGATTTATCTCATTGCACTTGACCCGCATCCAACAGACTGCCCATTACTTGTATGAATCAGGTGTTATGGGGTTTTCAGTTTACAATACTTCTTAAATCGTGCTCTGATTTTCAGAAAGTCTTTTGCCGGAGACATAAGAGAACGGGAAGCTTTTCTTTTTTTTTTTCTCTCCCACTTCACAGTCTCCTTGAAAACCAAGCTAACGAAACCTCAATACCACTAGCACTTGCCAGCAGACCCCTCTTCGTTTTGTTCTCAAATTTTTCTGAGCAATTTTTGTTTTACTGAAATCTAGTGAATGGAGGAGACAAGCAGATTTGTATAACGCGTCCCCCCTCCCTCAAACAAAAAAAACTAAAACGATAATCAATGGAGTAAAATGCACAAAAAGTCAAATCTAACTGTAAGATTATTTAATCCACTTTACTTAAATTGCTCTAAAGCATAAAACAAATGCAACTTATCTAGATATGGTAATATATTCTTTAGGAACAAGATAATCTTATCTATAAAATTTGTTAGCAAGTTGCACGAGAACCGTGAAGCAGAAAAGTAAACTTCATAATCTCATAGGCAGGGTAAAAGTTAAAATTAGATATGATTTCTTTTTATGCTAAAAGAATGACAACTAAGATTGGGGAGTTTGAAATTATTGCTTATGATACGAATAACCTGTAAAAAATCAGCAGGGCAGTAAAGCAAAAATGTTTTGCGATTCCAGGTTTTTTTTTTTGCTGACTGCTCATTTTTGCCCAACCTTATTCTATCTTTCAATAAAATATATAAGATACAAATAAAAATAAAATATCTGCCAAAAAACAATACGTCTAAAGTTTTAAAAGGACTTTACCTCATCGTAATGTAAATATTCTGCTTGAATGCATAGGGGGACTTTAATAATTTAAATGCCTTAAATTTGGTATTATATTGAACAAAGCGCATTTGTTTTAGTTTATAGTTTTCCAAACCTACTAAAGAAGTCGTTTTTACCTAATTTGCTTTCTTTTTATTCAGAGAGTAAGCCAAGCAAGTAATTTGATCCTCGCGCCATGAACTTAAGTCTGATTTATACCACAATGGCTTTAAGGCAATGATGCGAGTATCCTATCTGAATGCTAACTACTTTAAAGCTTACCCCATTTACATTTTTACTGCTATTAAATGAAGCGATAATTTCGTAAACGTGTTTTATACTACGGAACATGAATGTAAGAATATTTCACTACTTTCTGGATTATTTTTTAATTTATAGTATAAAAGCACATAACTTTTAGTTTCTCCATGTTTTATAAATTTTACACAGTATTTTTACTCCTCAGTAAAACGAAGCCTGTCTCAGTGTAACGTACAGTTTTTTTAAAATCACCTGGGGTAAATCATTTTTTTACGACTAAAAAATAATTTTTATTACCAATGTGCCAAAAACAAATGAACAATTCCAACTATAGTATTAGTGAATTAATTTTATTATGTATCAGAAGCAAAACTATTTGAAAATATGTTGTGTTGTAAAACTGAAGACTTTTTCTAAAAAACTGTGATACAAGTGTAAATAAATTTATCTTAAATCATTATTTTTGGTTTTCCCGTTCAGTCTAAGTCGAAGGCCTATCTTAACACAAGACACAATTGGTTGAGTCACGGAGTTAAAAGTATTTTTTGGTTTCAACAAAACCTTAATTTGATTTTGTTTTCGTAGTCAAAGATTATGTTTTGCCAAAAAAAAAAAAAATAAAAATAGTTCGTATGAGAAAAAATACTTTAAAGTCAAGTAAATCATTAATTTGTTAACCTATATAAGTAAATAAACAAAAATGTCCAACGCTTTTTTAACTAGAAAAGACCGATTCCCCAAAACATGTTTTCATATATTCTTAATAATTTCTCATTTTTAAATACGCAATTCAGTATTCAAAAAGTAGCGAAGAGGCGACTACATTTTAAACGTAGTGTGTAGTCACTGCATTTTGAAAAGGTAGTTGTAGTTACCTACATTAATAACTAAAGTAGCAGACGTACAAATTAACTGTCGTTTCTGCAACCTTTGGTTTGAAGAAACAAAAAACAGTCCAAATAAACGCACATGAATTAATTCTACATTTAAAATACATTTAAAAGGGTTTAAATATTATTGCATGTTTTTAACATGACTGCTGTTATTTTCAGCAACCATCTGGAATCAGGACCATCTGGAACATTTAAAAACAGTGTACTCTGGAAAAGTGAAGGAGTATATCAAGAAACTACATTTCTACGATCAGATCAAGGTTCTAGATTATAACAGCTTACGAGAAGCGTCTAATACCCTCAAAGCAAAGTGTACTTGAAATGAGTTTGGAGATAGGGGAAGTCACAGATCACGGAAGTAGCGGTTAATGATACCTTCTTCTATAAAGTAATATTATTACTTTGCAGAAGAAGTATTACTTTACAGTTTATCGAAATGAGTCTGAAGATAGGGGAAGTCACAGATCACGGAAGTAGCGGTTGATGACACCTTTCTCTGTAAAGTAATTTTTGAGCACATCCGTATCACGTGGCTAGTGTGTGTGTATTGCGTAAAGTATCTTCATCCCCTTAAAGTGCTAAAAAAGGTGGTGAATTCCAAGTAGTGAAGTATTCATAGATGTGTGCTGCATAAAAAGCACCCTCTGGTGGCGAAATCTCAAACTTTTTTTTTATTGGTTCCTGCAAATTCCCATCATTTCATTATGTTTTACATGCAAGTTCGAAATATTTTTGAACTATTGTTTTGTCTGTTGATATTTTAACGTACTCTCTGATTTTCTTAGGTAAAACTGTTCTTCTATGACCTTATCAAAACACAAAATAGGAGTGATATGAAAGTTTGAAATAGGGGGAGCAATGAACAAAAGCGTTTTGAACCGAATTAAGCGAAGTAGAAGGATGCAGTTTAGATATACTAAGTAATGGTCATAAAGTCAAAAAGATAGCAAGTGCATGCGCTAAATTTAGAATTTTGGAAAATGTCCATCTTCAGCCCATCGCCCCTTTTTAAAGTGGAATCGCTTGAAAGTGCTGGGAGTAAATATCGAGAACGAACAGTTAGATCGATTGGTTAAGATCACCTTGGATCCTTCCCCTTCCCTTCTTTTTTATGATAAAGCTCTGTTTATTGTTTTCTTAGCACACCGAGTATCGTGCCGCTCTTTTTTAAATAGCGTCCTTCAAACAACGTATGTGTCACGCAATCCACTCGAGAACGGCTTGGGGAGAGAGTTTAGGGACCAAAACCCCACGGAACCAGCTTATTAACTCTCTTTATGTGGCTCGAGTTAACCGATTTATTAATTAAAAACCGCAAAAAGAGTTCTTTTTCTAGCTCTTATTTTCAAAAAAACTTTACTGAATATAACGCAAACAATATTTTTCAAGCGGGTCGAATTAATTTCGTGGAACTTAAATTTAAAAAAAAAATAAAAGGATTATCCCATCTCTGGTTATAGCTATTTATCGGCTGTGTTTTTTTTCGAACATAAAAAGGACATGTTTCTTTTTCTTTTCTTTCTTCTCTTTTTTTGACAGATAAAGATTATTTACTGCATTCTCTTTCCTGCTATCTTTCACTCATTTCATTGTGATGTACAGGCAGCGAGTGACATATTCCCTAACCATTTCTTCAAGAATTATTTTCGTACGGCTTTACTAGTGTTTTCAAAAACAATTTAAATAACTCGTGACGAATATGATTCCCGAAAGTTAAATCATTGAAATAAAAAGTCGCATCTCTAAACATTAAGTTTATCGTCTTCTGTTTTTGTGTGAGAAAAATATTCATTTTTCTTAATCTCTCAATCTCTTTTACTTTAAACACTAAGATGCAGCAGCTGTGAATGTTTATTAGAATTTTATTTAATTTAAGAATTTTGGCATAGGAGTTTTAAATGAATTCATTTAGAATTTGATTTTATTTTATTAGCTTAAAATAAATAGTTTATCTTAATAGTACGATAATTCAGCAATAAATTTTTTTCAATACATTTTTTCAAATTTTCGACTACAAGCGCTTAGCTGACTTAAATTTTAAGCACTGCTTCATGTATTAAGTTGTTACTTTTAATTTATTATGATTCATTCATTTTCTTTCTGTATGATATTTTCTACCAGGCTTCAGTTCTTGATTGCAAAAGCTGTAATTAGTCAGAAACAAACTTTTTATCTTGCAATATTGGTGAGATTTGGTGTATTTTCCATCTGTTTCCATTTCTATAACGTTATTCAACCTTCAAAAGTAACATTTAGTAATTATAAATGTGATTATTCTATAAATCATATCAAACTTAAGAGCTTCTTTATGAGAAAGATATTTTAACGAATTCATTCAGAGTGTGATTTTCATTTACATTTTACATGCATTAAAGTTTTGTTCTCCTTTTTTAAACAATTAAAAAAAGCATTTCCTAACATTTTTTTATGTATGTTTAATTATTCTTTGAAACATATTTTTATTTTTTCAAATGCATATTTCGTGTATAATGGTATACTTTTAAAGTAATCCGACTCGTGTTCACTTCGGATAGATAGTATTAATAAAAAAACTTTTTTAAAAAAAGTCTGAGAATAAAAACTAATTTTTAGAAACACATAAAAGTCACCCATAATGTACAGAAATTCAAGAAATGAAAAAGGATTATTAAAAAAAAAAGCTGGCTACACTCTTTTATTCTGAAAACGTTAATTTACTAGAAAAAAATACCCTCCCCCTTTTTATAGGCACCCACGTCATATTAAAAAGCGAAAGACACACATACACATATGTATATATAGAAACAAATATATTTCAGCAGTGCGAGTAGTTTAAAATTTCATCTTTAATACAAAGTAGAAGAAAAATCCTATTTACATAATATCAGTTATGTTTTTGAAAATCCGAGATCGATGTTGTGCTTCTTCGTAAAAACTCGCGCCCTCCTTTACCCGCCTCTACACTTTTGTTTTGTATGGAGGCAGTGTTTTCCAGCATCGATTGCGCTTTGCAAGAGAACAAGCCCGAACGTGCCTATCTTGTTAAACAACAAGAATCTACATTCCGAAAAGGTATGGCAGTAATATTGCTGAACATAAGGAAAAATCAAACGCCCATGAAGAGGGGGAATATTCAGTTTGCTTCTTTTGCTCCCACATAGCGGGGGTATTTTTATATCTGAAACTGTTAGTAAAATTCTCAGAAGTTGGTACGCACGAGAAAAAGTTCGTTTGAAGTCGGTGCGTTTCGGTTGCATAATTCAAGACGGATAATAAAGATTATGATGCTTCTCTTGGAATTTCTTAAGGACTGAGGTTGAAAAAGTTGAGAATATTTTACTGCAAAACATATAATTTTACCTTATTTTTGTAACTTAATTTGAAAAAGAAAATGGAATAATATATGCCTGTAATTAGTGAGAAAAAATGTTAGTCTTACTCCAGCAGTAAGACTTTATCCGTATTGTTGTCTTCAAAAAAAAAAAGAAGGTTTTAGAAGAAGGATAACGTATTAGTTAATGAACATCATAGTCTATTTTTTTTTCTTCTTTCTGTGACACATGAAAGTGTTTTAAGCCAATTAGAAAACGCATGAATTTCATTTAAGTGAGTGTTTCATTTATTTTTGTTAATTAATAAAATTTTTAACGGTTTTTTTTTCGATAAATGTGTTATGCATCTTTTGACAAAAACATAATGACACTTACAACATTTTTTAATCTTGATGGGGGATTTACTTCCATCATCGAATTTTTCATTCACAATATATTGATCTACAGATGAAAATGCGCTAAGATCTTTGATTACAGACAGTTATGTTATAGCTGTCTGTAATCAAGGATTGTATAGTAGATATATAATAGAAAACTGATTTAAAAGTCTTGTTAGTGGAGTTAAGAATTCGAATTCCTAGGGGTTTTTTTTTCTTTAATTCGAATGTACTAAAAACTTTGAAGAGGAGTAAGGAAGACCGGAATGGCACAAAGGAGCAAAGGATATAGGTTTATTGCAATGCTAAGCATAGAAAGTCTGCCTGTGTCTTCCTCTAATGTTTTATAGTTTTAGTACTTTGTCTTTATTCTTTTTTCTAAGTAATCAGTTGATAAAAAGCATTAAAAAGCGTAGAACTTCCAAAATTCTCAGGAGTAACTTTGTTGGATTATTTCTGCGACTGCGCAAACTGGGGAAAGTGATTTTTGACACTATGTGCCATTTATATGTTGCAGAATGAGTGATAAAAGAAGTTCTTACTTTCCGCAATTCCTTTCTGGATTCATTCCAAGTGTCAAGACATTTACGAAACCTTTGAAACGGGAAATGCCTATAAGAGTTGTTGCCTATTTAGGAAGGAAAGTATCTCGATGAACAATAGAATTAAACTGCTTCGAAAAGAATGAAGGTAGTACAGTTAATTAAACGATGCCTGTAAAACGTTTGTCATGTTAATCAAAGTCAATTATGGAAACGCTAAATAGGATGAACTCAAAGTAGCTATTCTCTAAATGAAGACGCCTACTGGAAAGATGGAAGTGAAAGATTTGTTAAATTGAGCATGAACACATAGTGTGCTCTGGAACGCCTGGAGCCGAAGGATCTTAAAATATCTGTATTAAAAAAATTAAGTAATTTAAAGTTTTGGAGTCGGTTAGTAAAATTTAGAAAAGATAGAAACAAGTGAAAATATGAGTGGATAGGTCGATCACAGAACGAGATAACTCCTCCCGCTCTAGGTGCCAACTGCTAATGTAATTAATTAGTTATAAATCTTCTACGGCATTAAAAAAGGCTCAGCGAGATGTTTTCTTTCGTTTCATTTTTTTTTTTTTCATTTGATTCTTCAACATCTTCATTTTCGTTTATCTGTTTCTTGTGTTCCCCAGCTAAGAGGGGTGACGTTGTCTCATAAGAAGGGTGAACTTCTAGTTAGACAACAACACACATTACCTTTCTTTTATTAGCACATAGGATAATACAATAAATATTTACATGAGAAGACTGAGGAAGGAGACACCCAAGGCACCGGCGGAAAACGAACCCACAAGCTCTCGTTTAAAGCAAGTGTAATCATAATTATGTATGAATGCAACTCGAGGAAATATGAATAATATAGAATGATTCTTTTCTGCAGATCAGCGATGCGACTAGTATGCAATATGCACTATTTGTGAGATTTTTCGTAATGTTTAAGTTTTTTAGGATACAGAGCTCTTTGGAGTTTGTCCGATACTCTGGTTTTACACCAAAATTAAGAAAAAAAGTTCCAACAACATCAGAAAAAAAAGGATGGTATTTGATGATTTTAAAAATATTTTTTCAGGGGAGTACCCACAAGTCCTCCTCCTTGGTACATATATATTTTTACTTTTGAACTTTTCACCACTCTAGCCCCCCTCAGAAGAATGTTAATAGTTAACCTTATGCTCCCTTCTCTTCCGAATAAAAAATACAAATATGAAGCTTGCGAAAACTCTGGGGAAAACAGCATTCAGGGGGGGATGTCTTCAAAAAATGCTGAGTGACCTTTGAAAACAGTGGTCATATTTGGATTCAGGGAATATATCATATAAGAACCAGCGAGAATGATGTCAGAAGTGTTTGAATACCTTTTCTTCATTTTTTTCTGGCCGTGCAGTGTTGTTTTGAAACGTTCACGAGACTTAGCTTCCAAAGGAATCTAATTTGTAACACTCAAATAAATAAAACGATATGTTATAATTACATTAAAGTAACATTATTTTTTTTCTTTTCCTAAAATAAAAAAATACAGCACTTTTCCCCCCATCATAACGGCTTCCGCGATAAGTCGGCAAAATGTAATACAAACCGTTGGTTGGTCATATATACTCGCCAAGAAAATGAAAATCATTGATAGAATTATATAATGGCAACATTAAGCGATACTTTAAACATCATTCGAATAATCATTTTCATTTCAATAAGTAAATATCAGCAGCGCTGCATAGTTTACTGAACTCACCATTTAAAAATAAAATATGTTAACACTTACGAGTACCGTAAAATGGGGTGAATCGGAACACTTTTCAGCTTTGATTGTAAGAAAAGCAGTTAAAAGATTTTTTTTTAATTTGATTTTTTGGGCAAAAACTTCGGTCTTGCTTTACTTTTGATATTCCAAGCAAAGACAAAACATTTTGAACAATTATTATTAAAATATATAGGAAATTATGGGTGTTCCGAATCACCCCGCTGATAGGGGTCAATCGGAACACATGTTATAATTTTTATTTTTTTTTCCTTTTAACCTGTAATAGGTCTTACAAACATGAGTAATATTGATGGGGGAGAATAAGAACAGATAATTACTGTCAAATAAATGTATAATTTCAATACCAGTAAACGTTTATAATTTGTCAAAAATCAAAATAATTTTGAACTTATGAAAAATGAAAAGTAATTTTAAGAAATGCTTTTGAATTGAAATACAAAGATTTAACATGAATGGAAGTCACTCATGTCGTCCACAAATATGTACTTGTCCTTAAAACCAGCAATCGTGACTTGTCTTAAGTTTTTTCATAACATCTCCTGGGATGAACTCTGCCTTTTCTTTAGTTTCTTGAACTTTCTGGGTTTCGGGGATTGTCCTGAAATATATTTTCGCTTATTCATCAGTCTGTGTGCTGGACTTTTACTATATAAAGTCTATGTGACTTTCCCCCTGGTATTTTAAGCAAAAAGAAGTCTCCTGGTGAAAAAAATCTTTTGAAATCTGTTACTTTTTGTCATTCTAAGATCTAGTTGCTCACGAAAAGGGATAAACAGTAATAAATCCTTGTCCGTGTCTTTATTAGAAGAATTGGGGTTAGAATCTTGATTTTTTAAACACTTTCCGTCAAATAAGTTTGAATTGGAACAACAGAACTAAGTGTTCCGATTCACCCCGCAAATTTTTTTCCTATGGCATTTTTCAGATTTCTTCACTTTTATGACACAATTTATAAAAAATGTAAATTCTAATGTGGTATTCTGTTGTTCAGATACATGTATAATTGAAACATGCCACTCTTAGTTTTTAAATATAAGAAGATTTGCTCTTGCATATGAAGTTTTGCAGGGTGTGAAAAAGTGATGTTTTATAGCATTCCACGTGTAGCCCTCCTGAGAAGCCAGTAGCGTTGCCAGATTGACAAAAGTAATTTTTTTCCTACTTCCTATGATCTTACCTTTCTATAAAAAAAATTAATGGCGAAAAATACCCAATAGTATATTTATGAAGAATTTCTTTGTACGGTCGGGAAGTTTTGTTCCGATTGACCCCGCTGTTCCTATACACCCCATTTTACGGTAACTTAAAACAATTATTTATTATCATACTCGGCTATGCTGTTCATTCTTTGATTTAAAACCTAGTAAGATACCACTTGTTAATTTCTTAATTCTATCTTCTTCTCTCTAAATTCTATTAGACATCTGTTTAAGTTTTTCCAAGGATCATCATTCACTTAACTATGTTTAAATCAACGGTTCACATTCTGAGGAACAAAGAAATATTTAAAAGCAGGGTAGCAGCATAATTTTGCTGTTTAGATCCCAGTAACTGACTTACGTTTTGGTTTGCAGTCATAATTTTAAAAAATAATCTCAAATGAAACAAAAGTAACTAATGCTGCATTGTGACTTAATTTAAAAATTAATTTTCAAAATAATTGTCAGTTTAATAACACCTTGCTGATCAGAAAAACTTTTAACGGCTGTATATCGCATACTCTAAGCAGACCCGTGATTTCAAGTTTTCCGGGAGGAGGGGGGTCAAAGGGTGCAAACACAATGCAATTTCTTTGAAAACAACAAAAACCGCCCCCACTAATTTGGAAATACATTAATTTCTCAATGACAGGAGTGGGTAATTGACCCCCTTGACCCCCCTAAATGACGGGCCTGACTCTAAGATAATATACTTTTCTTTTTTTCAGAAAATACATTACTTGCAATACATAAAGTGTCTTAAGTATTTCACACAGAAATGTTTTTTTTTTTTTTTTGAAATAGTGTCTTGTAAAAAAACTATCTTGAGAAAAAGCGGAGTTAAAAATAAACGTAAAATGTCAAATGCCGTCAAATAAACGTCATTTCATGTATGCGAGCATGCCCATTTTTGCGCTAAGACGAATCTTGCACATAAGTAGTTCGAGATTATTGATTTTCGTTTCCAGCATTATTCCCAAAAACATTCCCAGAAAAAGAAAACAGAAGTCAATAATTGTTTTCCTTTCATTATTTTTCCATCTAGCTTTGCTAAGAGATAAAATATTACCAAAAAATGTATTTACCCTAACTTTGAAAGATTTCGCAGTGATAAATGATGCTGGGAATTCATTTATCATCTATCCAGGCAATCTGTTGCCGATCGGAGATACTAGACGTCGAATTTAATATTCGAAAAACGATTCTGGTGTTCTCCTTGGGAGTATTGGACACTTTAAATTATTGCATGTCCAATTATTTGAGTAATCTACGCTGCAGATGAGTAATAGTAAACCCTATGTAAGAACGCAAAATGATTTTATTAATATAATTAATCTTTTAAATTAGAAACAAGGTGCTATGTTTTGACAAGGCGTTAAATTATGATAAAGCAATTCAGCTCTAAATTTTTATCCAATACTGAGTGGCATTGAATAATTTAGTTGTAAAACTGTTTCTATTAAAATGGAATTTTAAGTATTAATAAGGCCTAAATCAACATAAGAGGCAAAACTAAGCAATCAGAAAAAAATTACCGTATTTAATGCTTTGTGTTTAATAAACGAAATTCAGAATTGTTTGCATATTCAAAAGTAAACACCTAATAATTTAGCTAAAGAGCTATGCGTACAAAAGTTGCACTAATAGCTGATTTTAGGAATACGCAAATTTTGCTTCCTCTTTTTTTTATCTTTTGTTTAAATACTTTATAAAAACTTTAAGAACGTTTTTTATCTTACTAAACGGAAACTATGACATGGTTTAACGGATTTAAGAAGAATTGCGTCATAGTAGATTTTGAATTAGATAATTTTCCCTTCCCTCGTCTAAAATTTAGAATTGCAAAAGAGGGGGCAGATTTATCTGTTTATATACCAATGTAACAATAACAACTATAACGAAACTAGCCGTTTTTTCTCCGCTTCAAATTACGAAAACTGGTGGTCAAAAGTTTTCGTGCGCTGTAGAAAAATCCGTGAAAATTCAGGGAAAATAACGAACTTCATGCTGCTAGTAATTTAAGTCGAAAAAATCATATTTCACTGTAAAAAATAAGATTAAAAATGTGGTCTATGTGTTTTGTTGTTTGCGTGTTATCATGATTAAACGGAATAAAACGATGGGATTCAATCTCCTGATTGAGTCGTCCATACTTTCGTGCTTCTACAACTATATCAAACAGCTCTTCTAGGAACTGCGGATAAAAGCGTACGCCATAAAGTGGACCATTCATCAGTACAATTGGTTTTTTTTTTCGATATAATTTACTTCACATGATTACCCGTATTGTAAGCATAACATTTTACAATGGTATTTGCTCAAAACTTTTTGAAAAAGTTTTAAACAATTTTTAACACATGAATGTTTCAATAGGTATGTGGTCAAGACTCGCTTACACTCTCATTTAAGATAACAAATATAAAATTATAATGAATGAAAATTTGTAACATTTCGGCTCTTAATCGCCTTGTGATGCATCTCCACATAGCTTCTCGGGAATATGAATATATTTGACATAAATAATATGTATTCTGATAGAAAAAACTTTTTAAAATTGAGAAAAAGAAGCAAACTTAGAGCATAATCATTCTAAATAAATACTCTATTTGGAAGGCAAGGTTGTAGCCAGTACTAGATCTAGGAAGTAGCAACCGGGGGGTAGGGCTGGGGTGCTCTTGCCCCGGTTTTTCACTTCTGGTAGGCGGCAAATTCATCCTACTTCTGTGTCCTTGCGTCATTTGTTCTGTCTTACAAATGGACTGAAAAATAATACCCAGCCAAAACTGTAAGGAGTGGTCTTTTCGCAGTTAAGTTTAGAATGTCACCAATATCTTTTGTGTAAATACTCAAAGCATTAGGTTTTTGAAAAAAAAAATGCTTTATGCTTGTGGAGAAAAAAACATGCTGGTTTGGTTTTGCATACAAATATTATCAGCCTGTTGCTTTAGTCGTTCAAAAACTAGATGAATAAATAAATGAATAAAATAAAACTGGAATAAAAAATAATAAATATAAAAATAATAAATCTTTAAATCCAATACTTGAAGGGTAGACACTTTTTAAAATATTATTATTAAAAATCAGATGGTGTAGTTAACAAGTAAAGATGTAGTTGACAAGAAAAGTTCATCAATAAGAAAATAAGTATTTAAATTTCGTAAAAAACTCGTATTTTACTGACATAACAGTAGGACGTATACAATACGGGCGAGAAATGCTATGAGAAAAACTCTATTTATACTTATTCAAGTATATTTTAATTAAGTTAAAATTACTTCTTCAACCGTTTTCGCTTCACAATGATGAGCGAACTGCTACCGATAGGTCTTTAGCTGTTGTATTGCTTTCATCAGTTGACGTCATGCAACGTGAGGTTTCATGATTCACGTCGATAGTGCTGCAGGCAAACGCCTTACTATTTTGTTTCTCCCCCTGTGCTTAATTCCTGACTGAAGAGGTGTTAAAAAGAGCCGTAAGCTACACTTACTTGCACCCGCGAAAATGAAAAGGGTCGCTCCTGAAACGGAGCGTTATTGATGAATTTATTAAAAATGGGGACGAAAAAGTGGCAAAATGAAGTCCCTCGCTCCAAAAGAAGTTTTAATCTCTTTGCTAAACATACTCGAAAGGTAAGAATGTGAAAATGAACTACTCAATGCAAAAAATAAATAAGCTTCCGAAAGCAAGTTTGTAGCCAGATATTGAAGCCTAAGATTTGAACTATTTTTTTTTTTTTTCATTTCTCGTGCTCTATATCTGACTACTCAATTGTTTCTAAAAAAGTCTCAACTTACTTTGAGGATTTTTCATTCATCAATAATATTATGCAGAAAATAAAAAAAATAAAGAATATATAGAAATGATATAAAATAGTAATGTTTCGTGATATTTAAATGAAAACCATTGTAGGATCAGTTGTGGCGAAGTGAAATATAATTTCAAATTTAGACCCTTCCTTTCTTTTGGATGAATTGATGCAAAAAATTGAGCGCAATGCTCAGGACTACTTTCTGAGCGTATCTGGATACAGAAAATTTTATGTGCTTTTAAACCAGGTGTGTTTGACGATTTATCAACACTATCGATGCTTAAATTTCTAACATTGATGTCTCACCATTATTATTCGGTTCTATACAGTTATTATTTAGTTCTCTACAGTTACTATTCTATACAGTTATATGAGAACACGCTGAACTATAGCGTCTTATTTGCATATATTTGTCACATACCATTAATGACAAAGCTGCTAATGTAATCTTAAAACAGAGTAATAAAAGTGATAACCTCTGTACTACATTAGACACTGAAATTTGATGAATTATATTGTAAATATTTTTTAATGCAATCCCCACCTTTAATAAACACTACCTAATTAAAAATAAAGATGAAAGGAAGAAATTTATTAAAAAAAATATATTTGCATAAAATTACTGCATCCGTAGATAGTAAGACTTGACTATAGTGTGTGAATGAAAAATAATTTTGAATGTGTCGTACCAAAGAGCTCACTGAAATCATTTAAGAATATATTGCCATTTATTCTTTTACGTTTTCGACACATGAGGCGAATTTATATCATTATGTATAGCACCGATTTTTAGTAAATAATACTATAACGAATTAAGGTCACTAATCTAAAATAATAACGTTATAACAGTAATTATAAAATGTGCAACCTTTTGCCATTGAATATTTCAGCCATTTTTTATTGATAAGAAATAATATTGAAATATGTAAATATATATGAAAGTCCAACTTATTTCAGTTAACCCATTTATGCCCAAGTTTTTTTTAACAATTTCTTTCAATTTTAATATGCTTAAAAGGTTTACTTGGGATGGTTTACATACATTTTAGTCTTAAAATAGTTTGCCTTTGCCATATTTATTAAGTTATTTAACGTCCTGTTTATGGGATATTTTGCAGATATGTGAGCAAAATACGACCTTACTTGACTTTACTTTTGCAAAGTAACATTACAGAAGGCCTCTCTGATCAATTTTAAGCAAATCATTTTAAAATAGTTTAATTTTATGAAAAAAAAAGTTCGCAAAAAAACTTACTTTTTGTGGCTACCCATACTGGATCGTTGCTTGACTGATTCGTCTGAAAATAGCTGTCAATAAATAAAGTCTGATGTTCAAATAGTGGCTCTATCTGATTTTCTCAAGAAGAAGGACTATTTGACTTGTGAAAAACAGCTTTAGTAAAAGGATATACCCATTACAGGTTTTGTATGCAGTAACTAACAAGCGTCTCGTTTTTAGGCTACTAGGCATTAAATGGGTAAATTAAAAAATGACAACTGTTATTTTTATGGAACCAACAAGGAACATAAGCGCAAAAAATCTCTAGCAATTTCTAATACGCTTTTATACTCATCAAATTTTATCACCAATTTTTATTAAAACTAAATATATCGAAACAATAAACAATTAAGCTTTTCCTAAATAAACAGCTAAAAGTCTGAGATTTCCTCATTGATTATGAGGATTGATTTAGTGGCAAAATGGCTATTCCATTAAGTGGGCTCGACAGTAATTTTTCCCTACACTGCAAACAATAAGCTATTTATTCCAACCATGGACTGCAGTTTCGTGCTTATTATGCATTCATCAGCATGGTATAGGAATTAAACGAGCTGGAGGTAAAAATCCTCTTATAGAGCCAAGAGAGCCAACAAAAACTGGTAGTTAATGGGAAAATTAGATAACCAGTGAGCGACCGCACTTGGTACGGTACAACTCGAAAATTTTGAGTTGCACTGTACCAAGTGCAGTCGCTCGCTGGTAATCTAATTTTCACATTAGCTACCAGTTTTTGTTGGCTCTCTTTGCTCTATAAGAGGATTTTTACCTCCAGCTCGTTTAACCCATTTATGCCCAGTAGCCTAAAAACAGGACGCTTGTTAGTTACTGCATACAAAAACCTGTAATGGGTATATAGTTTTACTAAAGCTGTTTTTCGTAAGTTAAATAGTCCTTCTTCTTGCGAAAAACCGTAATAGCCACTATTTGGACCTCAGAGCTGATTTATTGACAGGTATTTTCAGACAAATCAGTCAAGCAACGATCCAGAATGGGTAGCCACAGAAAGTAAGTTTTTTTTTTTTTGCGAACTTATTTTTCATTATATTAAACTACTTTAAAATGATTTGCTTAAAATTGATCACAGCAGCCTTCTCTAATGTTACTTCTCAAAAGTAAAGTCAAGTAAGGTCGTATTTTGCTCACATATCTGCAAAATTTCCCATAAACAGGACGTTAAAAAACTTAATAAATATGGCAACGGCGAACTATTTTAAGCCTAAAATGTATGTAAACCATCCAAAGTAAGAGTTTTAAGCAGATAAAAATTGAAAAAAAAAATGTTAAAAAAAACTTGGCCATAAATTGGTTAATTCCTGCAAAATAGTAATGTAAATAGTGCATAATAAGCACGAAACTGCAGCCCATGTTTGGAATAAACGAGCTGGCGGTGAATTGCATGTTTCTGCCTTAGTCTTTGCTTAGAGGCGATTACTTACTGCTTTAATAAGCTGTTGTTTTTACAGCATAATTCTGGCAGCAGAGGTTCCAGTTTAAAACTGTAAAAGCACAGATATAAACTGTAAAACTAGCAATTTTACACTTTATTATTGTAAATTGTTCGAAACTAAAAATAACTTGTAAAATTAGCAATATTACCATAAAATTAGCTGTATTATACTACAACAAAAGTATACTACTGGAAGCGGAGGTTCAAGTTTAAAACTTTAAAATGCACAGTACTTCAACTACTTACAATCGAATCAGTCCACCTAAAAAATTAAAGTCATTTTTAATATTAATTTATATTATTTAAAAAGGCATCTCATATACTACATATTCAATTTTCGTACTACTTACAGTAGTACTGTTGGAAAAAATATACTGTAACAATTACAGTACCGACTGACGGTAAATAAATCAGGCTTTAGAAACATTGATTTTTTTTTTCAGAATTACGGAACAATATTTTTTTAAATTTTCTTTCGCTTATTTTCGGTGTGTGTTGCGGTTTGAAAGAAAGGTTAAAAAATTTTTTTTTCACGAAAATGATTGAAAGAAGTTAACAAATGAAAAATATTCTTAATATTTTAAACAAAATCAAGTAAAGTTAAAAATAATTTACTGCCGTGGGGAAAAATATTGAAAGTTCACATACCATAAGAAAAAGTCAACTGCAGAATAAAAAACATCTTAATTCAGCTTAACTTATCAAGTAACATTACTCAAAATGTAAAGCAAAAAATTTAATCAAGGTAATTTCCTTTTAAAAATATTAAAAAAAGTAAAATAATTGCTTTGGATTTTTTTAATGATTAAAGAAATAAATATATCGCAGATTATGAAATTAATACAATAAACAAAGTTTAACAAGAAATTTTAAAGAAAATCATTTCAAGAGCATTTTTAAAGCTGTGGCAAAATATTGATTGAAGTAATTAATTAATTTCTCATTTTAAGTAATGGACTGCTGTGCTACTCAGCATAATCATTTTTTTTTTTTTAGCTTTTCATTTAAGGTGTTGCTTGTTCATGTACCGATGTGATTATATACTGAATCAAGTAAATTGTCTGAAAAAGAAGACAGTTGCATTAGAAGTAAATCATTTATCAATTATCTTTAATACTTTTTCTCAATGTTTTTACAACCGTTTTACCATCTTCATTGCTATGCATGGTATACACAAACCTACCTTTTTTCTCACCTTAATGGCAAATTTCTGGCGCCACAATGGAGGAGAGATCCCCCTAAATCAGTCACGTCAATATATTTATTGCAGTTTTTATGACTTTGCATGTACGCCCACGTTGATTCATGCAGTCGGTGGAAAGGCTTTCATTAAGCAAATGTCATTCTTCAGCAACGATCGCTGTTGCTTCTAGCAAGCAGTATACGGCATAAACCGTCAGGGCATTGATTCTCGATAAAGATATTTGATCTAAACTGCATTAGGATCAAGTTTAGCTACCGATATTTGAGCGACCTGTGTGAATTTATTGAAAATGTATACCTAAATTTAATCAATCAGCGGCTGATAAATGCATTTTAAAGGCAGGTGGAAAAACCTTTGATAAAATAATAAACGCGAGTGCCTTTTCTCCAACGCTTCAAAATATTCAGATCTGAAATTCGTAAATGTATTGAAACTATGTTGGAAAATAATATAAACACTCCTGAACACAAAAACGATTTATTTGGAAAGTATACATTTTATACAATTCATTTTAGAACAGTATTCATGTAAATCACTTAAAAATTCGTTAACACTTTCAACAAACCATTTGGACTAAACTTAATATTCGTTGAAGATTTCGCGCATTTAGTATCAAAATCAGGTCAATTAAAAAAATAGGTATGAAAAACATTAAACGCTATTCATATAATTAATTGTATTGCATATAATATAATCAAAAGAGGCTTTACTAGTGTTCAGTTGATCTATCACTTAAATGTACAAAAAAGAAAAGAAAAAAAAAAGGCAATTTAGGATTTAATCTTAAAAGAAAAATTCAAAAGAGAGCAAAAAGTGGCTCACATTAGAAAATATTTATCGTTACCTTTGCATTGAAAAACATACCTTACTAAACAATAATTGAATTGTTTACTTAAAAAATGCTCAAAAGCTCTTTGTATTGCTTCTAATTCTGGAAAGTGATGAAAATAATTTTCTGAAATATTTTACACTTATCAAGCAATTTCTTAAACTATGATTCAGTTAGTTTATGTAGTATACTAATCATTCCTCTAATATTAAAATTTCGTTCAATTCTGTGAGCTTTAAAATGTAGAAGTTTCCGTAAATAAATTCTAGCTTATCCATTGCTTTTAATGCATTGCATTCGAGCAATAAAAATCAAAGCTGTAATTTTCTAAGTCCTTAAATGTTGATTTGAGTTATAAAACTATGTTTTAATAGTAGCTTTTTAACATTATTTTCAATAGAAAATAAAGTGTAGGACATTTAATTTGAAAATCTAGAAAAAAAAGTTTCGAAATCTATAGTAAGCGAAAATGCTCATCATATTTTTTTTAACACAAGAGAGCCATCTAATCTTTAAAATCAAAGCAGATACTTAATACTTGTCATGAACCCCTATCTTTACTTAAGATTAAGTTGCATGTCATATTCGCTCAAAAACAGCTCAAATAAAACCCATTTCATGCCCACACCCAAAACCGTACGCCTTCATTAATTATTTACTAAAACCATTCCCCGTTAAGGCACCTGAGAGCAGCATAATATCACTGAGAACAGTGTATTTTTTCGTGCAGAAGAGATATTCAAAAGTTGCTGAAGAATGACGTTTGGCTAGGTGTATTATTATCGTGTTCCGTCAATCAGAGGGGGAGATTAATAGATAAGATAATTTTTTAGTAGGGCTTTGAAGTTAATTTTATTCGACGAATTAATAGTATGCTTTCATATCAGCAATAAAAGAATGGTGTATAATGATATAACTTTGGATTCGCACTATTATGTTTAAATATATCTTAAAAATGGATAAAAATGTAAGAATGATTTAGAGTTGATGTGTGTATCATATATTAATAAAACTAACTGTGATTGTTCATTTACCAAAGTAGATTTATTTTAACCAAAATAAATCTATTTTTACGTGTACGGAAACTTTTCAGGCTATGCTTTTATATAAGGTTTGTTTGAGATACAGTATTATTTCTGAAAACATACTTTTAACATTAACATTATTCAGCATATTTAGTTACACTTATGTAAATAAAATATATATTTGTATAAGTCAGTCGTAAAATACTAAAAACTGAAAGCAATTTGACATGGCGCCTACTTTAAAATCAAATTTAATTTATTAAATAAATTATATTATATTATATTTATATATATATATTTATATATATATATATATATATATATATATATATATATATATATATATATATATATATATATATATATATATATATATATATATATATATGTAACAAAATAATTAGTCACTCTTTCCGTAATTTTCTTTAAGCCATTTTTCTCTAAAGTCACTTTTTTATTTCTTTTGTCAAAGTGACTTAATTCCTGGGAGACAAAACGGCCGCTCTTGAAGATGGATTCCTGCTTTCATTAAGTGCGGATCATTGGAAAGGTTCGTGCATTTTATCTCTTAATTACACTTCTGAGTAGTTTTAGAGCAGTAATGTTAAGAAAGGAATTTCGTAAAAAAATAAATAACCAAGAATACAAACAAAAGTTTAAAGGAGCATTAGAAAGCGATTCAATTAACAAAGAGTGTATTAAATGGGTGAAGTGACTTTTCCATGGATTTTTTTTTTCTTCTCAAGAAGAATGCATTTGGATTAAATGGTTTTCTTTGCCAGAATTACTACTGGGAATTTTAAGAAGTAATTAATGCTTCAATGAGATGGAAGCTCTAAAATGGATTACTTTTAGTCTAAAGAAGATTTTGCGTGAGGTTTAAGTCGTTACTGATAAGATTCACAAAAGATCTGTCGAAAGATTAAAAAAAAAATATCAATTTTTCACGAAGGGCAGAAATACAAGAAAAACAAAACAAAGAAATAAATAAGTTCGAGTAAAGCATTCGGGTATTTAACGATAAATTCAAATTATTTTTTTTTTTTATTTTCCTTACATTACATTTAAAACAGCATAATAGCTATACATGAGATAATGTTAAAATCTGTTGTAATGGAACATAATGAAGAATAAAGCCCAAATAATTCAATATCTATCTCATACTGCCTTTTTTGGCAACCCAAAACCTCTATACAGCGTGAAACCTTACTCATTATTACTTTTTTTTAAATGTCGATCTTTGTTTTTGAATTTTGTAATCAACATTTATACATAGAGTACCTTTGTGTAATCCCTTATTTTTCAAAATTTTTTTTAGCAATTATGTTTTGAAAGCCCATAATTGGATGCTTCAAAGTTAATCCTAAATATCTATTGCTATAATAGTCAGAATATTACTATCTAACGATAATAAACTTGATTACATTTTAACAATTTAGTGATAAAGAACAGTTTCATTAATTTGTCTGCATTTCCTTAAACTACTTTTTTGTTTTTAATTTTCATATAATTTTGTAAAAGTTGATAGACGATATATATATACTATATCGTCTATATATATATATATATATATATATATATATATATATATATATATATATATATATATATATATATATATATATATATATATATATATATATATATACAGTCCAGTCACATTAATGTGACCACCTGTCATTAGTCAGAAAAGACACCTCTCTCAGAACGGACTGCTGCGAGAGTCAATTATGTACCTGAAAGTGTTCACTTTGATATTGCGAAATTCCGACTCCAATTCCCCTAGCAATTGCCATGGCTAGCTGCGCTAGATGAGGATCCATGGCGCGAACAACCCAATCGAGATGGTCCAACAGATTCTCGATTGGGCTTAAGTCAGGTGAGTTTGCTGACCAGGGGAGAACGGTAAACTCATCCTGGTGCCCTTCGAACCATGCATGTTCACTGGCAGCTATATGGCACTTCACATTGTCCTTCTGGTAGATGTCATCTTCCTGAGGAAAAACAATATTCATAAAGTGGTGGACATGGTCCGCAAGAGCATATTCGTACTTGTATTAATCCATCGTGCCTTCCACAAGGATGAGTGAGCCCTTAGAACCCCAGGAAAACATTCCCAGACTATAATGTTCCTGCCTCCAGATTGGATCGTTCCGGCAATAGTTTCAGGGTGTTTGATTCCAGAGGTTTTACGCCTTCTAAGCCAACATCTGTCTGTCTTATGGAGCATAAAATGTGATTTATCAGTAAATGCTACCTGTCGCCACTCAATGGAAGTCCAGGTGCGGTACTGGCATGAAAATTCCTGGGCTCGTTGTCGATGGAGAGTAGTCAGCATAGGTGCGTGAACCAGGTTTCTGCTTCGGGAGCCTAGACGCAGCAACGTCAGCTAAACAGGTGTGTGGAAGACGATGTTGGTAGCCCATTGGTTCATCTGTGGCGTCAGTTGTTCAATGGTAACCCGAACGCATCTCTGCAGCCGTCGTTCGCCTCGTCCCATTTTGCCATTCACGGTACACTTTTACACGGCGGCAAGCGAACAGCTCAAAAACTCAGGCATTTTGGAAATGCTTCCACCCTTGGCCCGAAAGCCAATGATTATGAGCTTTTGTACGTCGGATAAATCGCTTCATTTTTGGTTCCACCAACGATAGAAATGTTTTCCAAAGCCCTCACACACCCTCAACTGCACTGTGCTACCAATGCCTTTCGTGACTGGTTATTTAACGTCGACGTCAAAAGTACGTGATGGTCACATTAATGTGACTGGACTGTGTATATTGACACGAAGTCAATAAAAACACATAACGATTAAAAACATTGCAAACAACTTCAACTAAGGCAAATTTTACTGCAAATATTTTTATTCAGGTCGTACATACATTTGTACATTTGTATTCTTATTACATCTGTAAGTTCTACAGTCTTTTTTCCTATAATTAATTAGATTTCTGAAAATTTCCAAAAGATTTTTATCTTAGATATTTGGAGAGAGAAAATGATGATTAGAAGTACGATATGAAAGTAATTTTCGGCTGAAATGTAGCAAAACTATAATCCGAACTGTGAATAAATACAACACAGTGAATGAGCATATCGTAATTATAGCTCAAACTGATGATTCAAAAAAAAAAAAAAAATGCATGAATTGCGAACTAACTTCCTTACATACAGATCCAAAAATGAAACAAAAAGAAAATGCTGTTTTTTCCTTTTGGT
>JAXGGA010009774.1:0-49886 GCA_038373865.1 Uloborus plumipes
TGGGACGTATGATCATTGCTTGTTCCTTGGAAATTTGGGGCCGACGAAAAGCCATTTGTCAGCCCAGTTGGTAACGGGCCCGTCCTTTTGGGGGCCCTCCACGGGAGTAGTATAAATTTAATAAGTTTTATAGGGGGGAGGGGATCCCGGTGACCAAACTATCAAGTCCTTAGCTCGCGGCGGCCCTTGGTCCCAGACCAGCGCTGCATTTGACTGAGAGTTTATGTTGCACATATAGCGAGTAAGGGACTCTTTAGTAACACCTAAAACAATTAGTTCTCCACTTATTATTCTTATTATTGAGTTACCATTTACATATCTTGAAAAAGACTGCCAACACTCTATTGAATTCGTGCAATCAAAATCCCGAATGAATTCATTGAGAAAATATAATGACTAAACTCCAATAATGTCTTCGTAACAAAATATTCATTTATTGCCTCACTCATTATTATCAAATAAATCATGAGATATTTACACTTTTTACAAAATTTTCAGGACATTTTTTAAAGTTTTCAAACGAAAAAATAATAACTTAAAAACATGCTTAAAAATAATTTTTTATGATACATTTCATTGAAGTCATTTTTTGACTGTGACCGATTCCAAGAGCATGTGCTTGCTTTAGCGGCATCGTTGAAGTGAATTATTTGAATCTTTCAAGCAAGCGATAATACGCCAAATATGGTAGTCCTGCAGCGTTTCCAGTTCCTTGAATTAACCTAACTAAGCAGCAGACACACTAGGCGATAAAATTTCAAAGTTTCGAAGATATATTAAAATAAGATTTGAAAAATGGAAATGATGTTTGGATTAGAACCTCCTCCAAAGAGGCAGCCTGGGTTTTTTGGTTTCGTGAAAAGTTGCTACACGGATTCCTTCAAATGGTAGGTTGTTAAATGTTTATCCTCGGGATGCTGTTCAATATGTACCAATACACTACAAATACAAATGCGACGACCAGCAACTGGCTCTGGACCCAAACTAGACTGGTCTTAGTCGAATTATAGACCCCAATGAAGATCAATGGCCCTCTTAAAGCTATCCACTCCATTGCTCCTTAGCGCCTCTGCCGGTAAACTGTTCCAAGTTCCCACTACCCTACTAAAATTAATTTTTCTGAATTTCCAGGTTAGCCTGAGATTTAAACAGCTCATAACAATGACCCCCTCGTCTTGCTTTCCGTGCAAAAATCTAACACTGTAACATCTTTCATTTTGATAAATTTAAACAATTGAATCATGTCCCCTCTGATTCTCCTCTGCTCAAGACTGTACATATTAAGCATTCTAGGTCTGAAATCATAGTCCAAATCAGAAAATCCATTCACCAACCTTGTAGCCCTCCTTTGTATCCTTTCCGATAAATTTATCTTTCTTAAAAACTAAAGACCAAAACTGAACAGCATACTCCAAATGAGGTCTTACCAAACTTCTATAGAAGGCAAAAGAACCTTCTTAAAATTACTAGGTTTGAAGGAAAACCAGAGAATGCTGATATGAAGTAGATTCTATGAAGTATTTGTACCCTTGTATAAAGTATTTCCTTTCAAATGGCCTCTAAATTTACCCACTAAAAATAAACCAATACCGGTTGAGGGCGATTCCACTGCAACCACAACTTTTGTACACAATTTTTCTTTTCAAAGTCCTTTTTCACTAGCTCAGCATAAAAAATGCAAGAATTGGTTAATATAATTTGATTGTGCCATCCTTTCATAAACTAATACCATGCACATTATAATTATTCTCAGTTTTTTATAATTAAATACTATTAATTTTACAAAACTCGTAATGTGTGTGACAACTGAAAACTTCAATTTGTTATCAAGTTGTACAACGTATTTTTTCCTGTGAATTGTGAATCAAATTGCTATTCTTATACATTAATTACAATATAGGGGTGCAACGAATAGTGATTTGGCCGAATACCGAATATTCGGCAAAACTCGAGGCCGAATATTCGGCTATTCGTCCGCCGAATAGTTAACTTGTTTTTGTTAATAAACAAAGCACGGGTGGCATTTAAAGCATACTTTTGTATGAATATGAGTTCAATACACATTAAAGATTTTTTTTTTAATTTGGAGTAATTTTTTTTTGAAAATGGTAGCATTAGTCCAAACTTTAAAAATATTCGGCCAAAAAATTACTCAAAAGAAGACCATAGAAGAATGTATTTCCTTACCAATTGTTCTTAAAGATCAGAGCTCTATATTTAAGCTTCTAAAAAAATATTTCATAAAGTTCTTACACATAAATAAGGGGAAAAATTAAACTGAAATGATTCAGAATGGGAATGTATCCTATATTTTTTTATTGTAATTAGTATTTAAATTTACCAAAATTAGCAGCAACAAACCATATTACACAATGAGAAATGTTAATATTTGAAGGTATTCCAATACAAAAAATATAGTTGGATAAATCTAGACTTTTATCCGTGTAGGCACCAAGAGAAAAATCGACTGCTATCGTTCCTAGAAATCTTTTTTGAAAAGACGAAATGGTTTTACTAGTGAGAATTAAATTTCCTAACCTTATCTTAGCAAACCAGAAAGTACATTTCAGAACTAGATGTTCACTACATGTACCAAATCCCCAGTAGTTTATTTTCTTATTTTCTAAATCTGGTAAAATTTTAGGGGAAAAAAAAGGAAAAGAGACTCATCTCTGAAAAACGTTTTTTGCCTCATAATCTGTTTGCACAGAAAAAACTTAGCTTTATGACTTTCACAATTGTAAAGATTATAAAGAATACTTTAGAACTGTTATGTAGACGTTCCTTGCTCTGGACATTCTTGATCTCATGCTGCAGAATGTTGTACTGTAGCAAAAAACTTTTTCGACTTACTGCAAGCACTATACAATTTTTTCTCGTCATCTGCCCATCACTGGAACATTCTTGAGTCGTTTAATATACCAGGTGAGAAGAACTTAACAGTTAAAACGCTAAGCACAACGAGATGGTCAGCGAGAGAAGATGCTTGCAAAAGCTTAAATAAAAATTTTCAGCTTATTGAAAAATGTTTAAAGAGTTTGACCGATAGCCAAGAAGAGAACGGAATTACGAAGAGCAAAGCTAAAGGGCTTTTAAAAGAACTAATTTCTTTTGAAACAATTTTCATGGCTTCGTTTTGGGGAAATGTACTAAATGAATTCAACTCGGTAAGCCAGAAAATACAGTCTCATCTAATCAATTTGCATACTGTTGTTATTTTATACAATTCCCTCGATAAATTTGTGGACAAACTAAGAAATGCTTCAAGTTTTTTCATTGCTGATGCGCAGAAGAAATTGAATGATATCAAAGATGTTCTTGGCATAGACCGTGATTGTCCCAAAAACGCAAAATGACAGAGGAAAAGGAGAAAATTTTTTGATGAATCAGAATCAGACTCATCTGAACTTGAAGAAGATGAAGAAAATCAGGTCCGTTGCCCTGAAAGAAAACTATGCAATAATTATTGATAAACTTTCCACCGAATTGAATAAGAGAACTGCTGTGTACACAGAGTTTTTAAACAGATTCGCATTTTTATCAAATCTGCGCCACTTAGATGTGGAAGAAATAACAGAAGCAGCGGCCTCATTGCAAAAATTTTATACAGTCGATATTGAAGGTTCTGCACTGGTGATTGAGTGCATTCATCTAATGGGACTTCTGTCCCAAGAAAATTCATACAGTACTGAAGAAATGTACCTGTCAGAACTATTTCGATTTATTATCAAAAAATCTTCAGGACTTATAACATTTGCCTTAAAATGTTTTTATGCACGCCAGCAACAAACTGTGCAGCTGAGAGATCTTTCCAGGATTAAAAACTTTGAGATCGTCAGTTGGCCAACAAAAATTGGTTCATTTATCCATTTTGGCTATTGAAAATGACTTAACTGTTAAATTAGACTTTAATGAGGTCATTGATGCATTTGCCAATGTTCTTGCTGTTTGCCAATGTTCAGGCTTTTTTTCCCCTTTGTATTCTTTATCTGTTAATAGCAAGTGCAACCATTTATGCGCAGGTTTGTCTTATATTGTACATATGTTTGTAGTTGATATTCCAAAGGAACAGGAACACTTTTTGTATTCAAGTTTTGGTGAAGTGCTATATTATCTCTGCTTTTTTTTCCAATCAGATCACAGTTTTATTGGTACGTACTCATTCGCTTATTTTCTACCATATATGTTTTTTTCCCCATTAATTAAGCTATTTAAGATACGTTCAAACTAATGTACTCATAATTAACTAATTAAATATAAGTATTTTAGTTGCATTCATATGACAATAGTTAGTGTTTTTTTACTCAAAATTATTAGTTTACATTGATGATAAAACATACACTTAATGTGACAAAGGATTCAGCAGTAGAATAAATCAGCTTCTAATTTATTAATTTATTTTTGTTGTAATTGAGATGAAAATTCAATAGCGGTTTGTCATCATCCTTTTGATTTTAATGTTGCTAGAATTGGTAAGTCAAGGAATTTAAAATTTGATTTTATTGTAAGGAAATTAGCGCTTCAATATTAATGAATACTTTTTTTGTGTATTTCTTGTAAATATTTATTTAATTCAATTAGCCTGATCGTTATTAGTTTTTAGTAAGTGCATAACGAAGCGAGTGAGACTATAATTGTTCAAATCAGTGTATAACAATTTATTTCCAAACATATTAAAGTCTAAATGATAATTTAAAATTGATAAAGATAAAATAGCTATAAAACTGCAATTTTTTGAGTTCTATCCCAGTTCGAGTTCGTTTTTTATAAACTAACATTTTACATTTGTATCTTGTATCCCCATTAAAATAATAATAATAGAGCCCTTGAGTGTGCACACAGCTTGTCATTTATATTACTTCCTTATTTTATTTCGATAATCTGGTCCTACCTTTCTCTAACAAAGTACGTAATATTTTGAGCAAATAAAATATTGTTTTCTTTCATGAAAATTTTTTTACTTGGCTTTGCATTTCACTATGTTATTTTTACTATAGTATTATGCTCGCTTCTTAAAACAAATGGGTTTCCATACCAACAACAACTATGTTTAATTGGATAAAAAAAGTGATTCTATCTCCAACAATTAGCAGAAGTTTAACAATTCAAAAAAAATGTTACAATAAATTAAATTTACTGTCAACTACCATTGTTCAATAACTTTACATTACGACTATAATTTTGGCCCTTTTGAAAAAAAGTGTTTGCGTAAAATAAAATAGGGGGTCTCAGTTATTTTTTATTTTGTGTTATATTCATCTTGTGAAAAATCAGAACATTTTACACTAAAACAAAGTTTCGTTTTTTTTTTTTTGAGGGGGGGGGGGAGGACGGCAATAATTTTCGGGCCCATGGGTGAAAGATGTGTAAATCCGGCCCTGGTAAATGCTATGTTTTAAATTCTCATATTCGATTTTTTAAAAATAAAAGATCGGGAAAAAAGCATATTTTTATCATACTATTCCATTTTTATAGGTATTTTATTTTGATAAAGAAAGAACTGACCATTGTTTCATGTATGATTCATGCTTATATTTTATCAATTTAAATCTTTTATAAGAATTAGTTTCATAAAATAAGTATACCAACATTTGTAATATGCAAGAAAAAGTGTATTTTGTTTTTCTGCTTTATCCTATTTGATTTTGTAGATTTATTTTATGTGTTAAGATGGTCAAAGCAAGGGCGGATCCAGCTTCTGGCTAAGGAGCATTTGCAGAAAGGGTGCAATTTTTGGGCAAAAATGGGGGGTTTTGACAATTTTTTAGTAATATAAGTACCAAAAATGCAATTTTTTGCTATATTTTGTCGGTTAAGGGGAGGGGGTCATGACCCCCCCCCTGGATCCACGCCTGGGTCAAGGTTTATAGTACACGCAGTTTAAGTTGACAGTAAAATTAGTGAATACGCTCAAAATGACAAAATATCATAGTATAACAACATTTCATTTAAAATGCTCATTAAACATGATAAAAATAATTAAAAATTTTTAAAACTTTCAAATTGCAAAAATTAAATACATTTTTTATACAGTATTCGGCCAAGGATGAATAGTTAAATAGGTATTCGGCCGAAGCCGAATATTCGTTGCATCACTATTACAATATAGTATAAGGTAGGGAAATTTTTTTCACAAACCCTGAAGAAATTTTTAACGAGTCATTCCAGGGTTGGCAAAGGTGGACCCAGCCCAGAAAAACCCGCCCGGGTCCACCAACATAAACCCACCCGGGTGTTTGTCAAAAATGGGTGATTGTTAATTTCTAAGTTATCAACAAATATAGTGAACAATAATATCTCATCTAAATTATACATAAAAAATAAGTAAGAAATCAGGTTTATTTAAGGTAATTTTTCTTAAAGTAATTATTTATTTTATAAAATAATTATTTTCTTCAATTTTCAAATCATCGTCCAGAAAATTTTCCTAGCTATGACACTACTTTTTGTTGCAAAAAACTTGATAGCAAATTTCAAATTTTAAAATAAACTGAAAATGAACCATTGATAAACTTCTTGTAGATGGAAAAAATTGCTTAATTAATGTTTCATGATGATTTTGATTCAACACAGAAGTCAAATAATGACAAAATACTGCAATTTTTGCTTTTATTCTGGAGCAAGAAAAATAAAGTTTTTCTCTTTATTTCTTCTAACCCTACTGCATTTAGTATATGATAATGATTTTCAAGTGTTTTTTTCTAGAGGTACCATACCACTGACTTAGAGCACTAAACCCTTTCTTTGATTTAAAAAAAAAACAAAGAAAATGCGTCCCCACGCAGTTTATTACTACTAAAATATTATGACAAGCATTTATTAATAAATTTATAATTCTTGCAAAGTTCTAATGTTAACCTAGTTTTTTCTTCAGATTATTTCAAAAAAAATCTATTAAAAGTCCCCCCTCCCCCATCTGAAATTAATCAGTTTTGGTTTTGAAAATAGGAAGAGGGGGCGACACTTCCCTTATCTCAGACACACACCTATCATTGAGATATGCCTGAAAAAAAACATGCAAATGACATGACTAGATATTGAAGCAGGCTACTTAATGAGAAAAGATGATTATTTCGATTAATAAACAAGTGCAAATGGTTTTAACTTTTTAATGGTATAAATTTAAGTTTTTGAAACTTTCACACCCTAAATATTCTTGAATTTGTAGGAAAGCCCATTTGCAACAGTTCTTCTATTTTGTAAAAGACAAGTGATAAAAGTTCATAGATGAAACCATTGTCCTAAGCTTCTTCAATTATTATTTTGAGGTAAAATCAAAACAATCACAACAGATTTTCAGTTTTCCCTTCGTAAAACATTGATTGACATTAAGTGCAATTCAGAACTTTAACTTAATAAATATATTTTTATATGAATGAATGCATTCATTATATATCAATACCTGCATAAGAAATAAAATTTTAACATATAAAAACCCGGATGGGTTGAGGTTTTGTAGAAAAACCCGGGTTTTTGCCAACCCTGAGTCATTCACAACTGGCTTTTGTTGAAATGTTTAATATTCATGCACAAACTTCAAACTTGGCAGTTCTTCAGTCTAGGCAAGATTTGAAAAAACCCTGGTTTTCAGATTTTTACAAGAATCATTTAAACATCTTTCTCTATTGGAACATTGTCCACCACTTTTACATTTCATAGAATCAGGAGAGCCCTGATGAGAGGTCACTGTGACCTCCCAGAAACTTCTTAAACTTAACTAAATTGATCAGTACCAATTTCTAGACGAAGTACGGATCAAAATATTTGTAATATTTAGTTTTTTTCTGAAATAAATGTTTCCAATATGCAATAAATTTTAAATAAACCTACCTTGACGACATGGTGGGTTTTTGGTATGGTTTTGGTTGTATTGCATAATTCTTTGTTGTTTCAGGGACATCATTAAGAGCTGGTCCATGTTTGCATTTGGAGTCTACATTTCCCAAGAAATCTGTGCCATCGACCTCACCTCTGCACCTCCAGTGGCTTGACAGAGTGAGTGTAAAGTATGGCAGTGTACCGAGTACTCGGTGCTGGGCCTTCTCTGCCGATTTACCTAGTACCAAAGGCACATCAATAAGTAGTGAATCTGTTTACTCTCTTTCCAACCTAGTACATGCATTTCATCTCCTGTTGAAAGCTAACTTCAACATTCACCCTCGACATCTTAAAAGAAATAAATTCCCAATAGGTAAAATTTTTTTTTAATTTAAAGTGAAAAATTTAGAATTGTAATTCACATTAAAAGAACACAAGTTTTTTTTTAATTGTTAGTACCTAATACATTTTTGGGGGGATTTTATGCCCATTAAGACAATATATTGTTGAATTTAAAAACATTTTATGCATGTTGGCTACGATTTATAATAAGATTAAGTTAGATATCACCATGCTCGCTTTCTTTCTCAGATTGTTCAATTTTTTTACTTTCTTTTACGTATTAAAGAAGTATTGTGATCCCAAAAAAAAAAAAAAAAAAAAATCACTCAAATTAGAGTCTAAATTTGGACTTTGCTCACCCCCGAATGAATGTGGAGTAGTTTTTTCGACCTGTGAGCACGTGAATATATACCTGCCAACATATAACCAGCCGAAAAATCCTTTTCAAGCACCCCCCGAGTTAATTACGATGAGTTTTCTAGTGACGTCTGTATGTATGTATGTCACATAACTCAAAAACTATATGCTGTAGAAGCTTCTAGTTTGGTATGTAGGCTCTGAGTGTGGTCTAGTTGTGCACCTCCCCTTGTGGTTGCATTCGCATGTTCCCAAGGGGGTGTTTTACCCACTTTTCGGGGTGAATCAGTGCCAATTTCAATGCTGACTTAGGTGATAAGAATTGGCGCGACAACTTTCGGTCGCCAAGTGTTTGATGCCAACTTGGCGACATATCAACAAGTTGGTGAAAGAAATTCTTTTTGAATTTGGATTCAATTTGGCGCTATTGGCGATATTTTGCGAAAAATCCACTGAATGGTATTAAAATCCGCGATATTTAGAAAATGAATCATTGTAAAACATTTCTTTGCATTGTTTCGTGGCAAACTAGGGGTGTAAATGTTTGAATTGTTATCTTGCTCACTCCAAGCGCTATTTTAACTCTTAAGGCATTGACTAAGGAAGTAGTGTGGGGTGGGGTCCATAGCAGATTTTTTATTCTTATTATATTGGAACAAAAAAGCGAAAATGACATTGCTTCATTTTCACAATTTAGACAGTATTTTCGCATTTTGCAAAAATTGCGACTGTAGCGGAAACCCTGTCATAATAAACCTTCAAATTATATTCCAATTTATTTTGAATCATTTGAAGACTTGAATTAAGAATGTTTTAAACTATCATTTTGCAGATTATGTTCGTAAGAAAAAGGTTGCGACTTTTTTTGGGACAAGCAATACTAAAAAAAAAAAAAAAATGCTGTGAAAATCTTTTGATAGTCAAAGTGATTGTATTTTTAACTGCGGTACTTGATATACCTCTAGTAGGGTTGGGCATTTTGCCGGCAAAATGGTATTTTTGCCAGGACAGTGGCAAAAACAGGAAAAAACCTAGTAAAAATTGGCAAAAACTAGAAAATTGCTGGATATCAAAAAATTTACTAAAAAAAAGTTTAATTTAACTTTTAAAAAAAGGTTTTAGGAATTGACCTCCAATCCCCTTCACGACATACCTGTTAAAACTTTTAAGCCAAAGCCAGTGACCTATTTTATAGTTATTTACTCTCCCCTTAATTCTATAATAGTATTTTCCAAAGAAGCCTTTTTCTGAGAGAGTAGGTTGAATGATGCAATGAATATTTTTAGTTAAAAAGTAAAAATAAAAAAACATAAAGTAAAATTAGTTAAAAATTTTCGCAAATAAAGTTAACTATTTTTGCCACTTTGGCAAAAAGGTATGTTTACCGGGACGGTTTTTACCAGTTTTTTTCCCCCTTCGGCAAAAACATGCCAACCCTAACCTCCAGTAAACCGTCACAGTAAGACTAGGGATGGACCGGATATCCGGTAACTATCCGGCTGATATTTTAAGTATCCGGTACTTCCGGATATCCGATCCGGCTGACCGCCCCGGATACGAATATCCGGAAGATTTTTGCAGGATATCCGGCAAAGTATCCGGTATCGATGTGGGAGATATCTGGAATTGATGTGAGGGTTATCCGGTATGATGTGAGGACCTAATTGAATATTTTCATTGATACAAAAATCTCAGTTAAAAATTTCATTGTTTGATAAACCTTTTAGATGATGTAATTACTTTTCATTTTTCCTCTTTACCAATTTTTGCTTCTAAAACGAAAATTATAGGTTATTCCTCCGACTTTGTACTGGACATGGAAGCATTTTGCATAGTTGATTTTTCACAATTTCCAGATAAAGTATGATTGTCTTCAGCTTTTCGAAAATATTTTAGTTAAAATATGTATTTAGAAAGAAAAAGCTACAAACCTTCAAGAGTTAATGTGCGACAAAAGGTTGAAAAAAACTTACGATCATATCGTTAGTTCATAAAAATTAATCACAGTAGCTTTTAATATAAATTCTCAAATGATGTTATTTATTGAATTCTTTTATTTTTAGTTTTAGTACTTCTATCAAAAATTGCGATCTATTACCACCCAATGATGTTGTAATTAGATATTTTTTACTTTGCCACTATTATTGCTTTATTATAATTGAAAATAACACACAATAAATAACCTGTCTAACATTGGCGAAAGTTCTTCTAGATAATGTAAACATCTGTCCCCATGAATCGTCGCAACTTAGCCATGCTTTTTTTTTTTAAAGAGAGTTTGAATGTGTGTAAAGAAATTTTGAATCTTGCACTTTGTTTCATTCTTTCTTTTTGTAATCCCTTCTTTTCAGAAGAGATATTTCTCTGCTATTAGAATCTTTTCACGTCTGTTACGCCGCTCCTTAACTCCTGGAGAACATGTTGAGCATGACCCTCAATAGCATTCAATCGAGTCTCGCTAACTCGAAGCTTTATACACTCAAATATACCTTTATTTCAAAGTTTTCATTCGGTCCCAAATTCTTGAAAAGAATAATTTTTAATAATAATGATAATATATTGGTCATTTCAGCGAAAATGGTACAAATCAGTCCCAATACTTCAGAATTTTAGTAATTAATTTTAATATTTACCACCACTCAATTGTATTTTTTTATTTGTTCTCCATCTAATTGTGTGTAACCAAGTATTACTTATCAATGGCATCAGCCATTTATAAAGGACTCAAAAGAAAAAAAAAAATTCTTTGGCAAAAGAAGGAAAAAATGATCTGCCCCAGCTTCAAATTGCTAGGATTTAAAGTGCAATTTAAGATTAAGCTAAAATGCAACAACAAAATTATTTGCAATGCACAGCACAAAAAATGCTTCTAACACCCTTTCTGCTGATTTTTATGTATATAAATAAAAAAATCTTGGAAAAACACTTATTTATCTTTGTTCCTAGATTTTTTATGTTTCAAACTGTCCACTCTGTTACAAGCCTTTCAGAAATAAAATAAGCAATCGCATTCAATGTGATATTTTTTTTAATAAGTACAAGTAATGTATCTGCTGTGATTACTTTGATACATTTAATTATATAGTCAGCAACTAAGATAAGCCTAAAATTCTTTGCTGATGATAGTTAATTTGCACTGTGGGATGTCCACTCTGTTACAGTCGCATTAATAGTGCAAAAAATATTTTTTCTTGAAATTGCAGACAGAATTAGTTTTAGGATGTTTAGTCCATTTTATACTTGTTCTGTAATTAACTTTTCTTTGTAATTAGAAATATATTTTTCAAACCTCATTTGTCTCCTCTGTTACACAAAGTGGTCAAACTATTCAAAACCCTTAATGAATGACTCATATACAAGCCATTTACATTTTATTATGCACAAATAAACAGAGAATAATTTTTAAAACAACGATTAGTTGGCGAAAATTATTTCATTTGATAAACTTAACTCGACAATTTCAGACATGATTTGTACCATTTTGGCTGGAATAACCCATAAATATAACATTTGCATCTAAGAATGTATCTTTATTTTTTCAAAATGAAGTTGAATTTCGAGGTGATCGTTTAGGAATTAGTTTATTATATTTGTTTTTAAAAAAGTGAATGTGTTTAGCATGACTCTTAATGTATTTAAAATGTAAATTTGCCACTTTTAAGAATGTGTATCTAAATTTTTTGGAACTAAAGTAAAATTTCAAGTTGATTATTTTAAGTATAAGTTTACTCGTTTATTTTTTTAAAAAGTGAACAACTTTAGCATAACACTTAAAAATATATTTAAGCTGCTGATTTGAATCTTCAGAAAATATGCATTCAATGTGATATTTTTTAAAGAAGTACAAGTAATGTATCTGCTGTGATTACTTTGATACATTGAATTATATAGTCAGCAACTAACAAGGAGACGTGGGGTCTGAGATTCTGGTCAATTTTTTTTGTGGGGAAAGAGGACCATTAGTACCTCACGTGGTTGAAGTAATACGACGCACTACTCAGAAAATTTTGAAAAAAATCGATTTAAAGTTTCCAATTTTAAAGTTGAAGCCTT
Source organism: Uloborus plumipes (assembly GCA_038373865.1). Classification (NCBI taxonomy): domain Eukaryota; kingdom Metazoa; phylum Arthropoda; class Arachnida; order Araneae; family Uloboridae; genus Uloborus; species Uloborus plumipes. The sequence continues at coordinate 12,571 of JAXGGA010009774.1, forward strand.
AATTATTTAAAATCTTCGTCACGTAGCAGGCTACCGTGGCCCAGTCGCAAGAGTGCCAGCCTTGCGATCCGGTGGTCAAGGGTTCGAGTCCACCTGTGGGGGGAATTTTTTTTTTCCTCCAAGTGATTGGTAATGTTCCTCCCCCTAACATAATTAAAAAAAGAATATTCGAGTCACAGAACGCAAAGTTTTTTTATTCACGGAACACCATTCGAGCTGATTTTTCTATTTATATTCTACTTTTAACCCCCCAGCAGTCCGGCAGTTTCAGAATTACATGTTAAATGGACGTGATAAGACGTCCAGAACCGTCAGTGGGTTAAGACTCCTTATTGTTCCAATGTTCCTCCTCATATGATTTACAATGAAAAATAAAAGAAACCCACCGTTATAAATTGTGTTGTTGTAAGAAAAAGAAAATAATTGGAAAAAAAATCAAAACAGTATTAAAAATAATATAGGGATGTGAACAGTTTCAATAATTGTTGTGTAAAAATTAATAATAAAAATAAAGATCTATAAATTGTGTTGTTGTAAGAAAAAGAAAATAATTGGAAAAAAAAATCAAAACAGTATTAAAAATAATATAGGGATGTGAACAGTTTCAATAATTGTTGTGTAAAAATTAATAATAAAAATAAAGATCCGAACCTTTTATGAGCAGATAGAATAACGAGCGTGAATGTTTTCCAGTGAATGAAAACTTTGTGTTCTTTGACTCAAATATTCTTTTTTTAATTAGGTTCGGAGGAGAAACATAACCAATAACTTGGAGGGAAAAGAGAAAAAAAAAGCCCCCCGCAGGGGGACTCGAACCCTTGACCGCCGGATCACAAGGCTGGCACCCTTCCAACTGGGCCACGGCGGCTTGTCACGAGAAATAGATTTTAAACTGATAAGGCTTCAACTTTAAAATCGGAAACTAAAATTCGATTTTTCTCAAAATTTTCTGAGTAGTGCATCGTATTACTTCAACCACGTAAGGTACTAATAGTCCTCTTCCCCCACAAAAAAAATTGACCAGAATCTCCGACCCCAGGGCCGTGCCGTCTCCTTGTAAGATAAACCTAAAATTCTTTGCTGATGATAGCTAATTTGCACTGTGGGATGTCTACTCTGTTAGAGTCACATTAATGGTGCAAAAAATATTTTTTCTTGAAATTGCAGACAGAATTAGCTTTAGGATGTTTAGTCCATTTTATACTTGTTCGGTAATTAACTTTTCTTTACGATTAGAAACATATTTTTCAAACCTCATTTGTCTCCTCTGTTACACAAAGTGGTCAAACTATTAAAAACCCTAAATGAATGAATCATATACAAGCAATTTACACTTTATTATGCACCAATAAACAGAGAATAATTTCTAAAACAGCGATTAGTTGGCGAAAATTACTTCATTTGATAAACTTGACTCGACAATTTCAGACGTGATTTCTACCATTTTAGCTGGAATAACCCATAAATATAACATTTGCATCTCGGAATGTATCTTTATTTTTTCAAAATGAAGTTGAATTTCGAGGTGATCGTTTAAGAATTAGTTTATTAATTTGTTTTTAAAAAAGTGAATATGTTTAGCATGACCCTTAATGTATTTAAAATGATAATTTGCCACTTTTAAGAATGTGTATCTTAATTTTTTGGAACTAAAGTAAAATTTCAAGTTGATTATTTAAGTAAAGTTTACTCATTTGTTTTTTAAAAAGTGAACAACTTTAGCATACCTCTTAAAAGTATATTTAAACTGCTGATTTGAATCTTCAGAAAACATGTTCCTTTGTTTTTTGGAGTTATATAAAATTTTTAACTGATTATTTGAGTATAACTTTATTATTATTATTATTTAACACACTGGTCCTGTTTTAATATTTTCTTCTTTAACTTGTATGTTAGAAAAATTACATGCATATTATTTTTTAAAAAAAAGAATTTCAAAGCAAAATTTTGCTTTATATTATTACAAAATTAGAAATAAGAAAATGTGTTAGGGCCGTGCTCCACATCAGCGTAAAACGCGACCGAAACTGAAGGCAGAAACCGAAAATCCGAGTACTTTCCATAGGAACACTATTGAATCCATTTTACGCTTCTGCTTTATTTTTCTGCTTTACGTCAATGGGGAGCATGGCCCTTACTTTGTAATGAAGTTTAAATTCATAAAATTCTAATAAAATATGTATCAATTTGAAAAAAAAAAAAAACGTTTATCTGAGCTTAGTTTTTTTTCCTTTTTTCTTTCTTTGTTTCTTTCTTTTTTTTAATATTGGTGAAATATTTAATAACTGTATCATTTACGTAGAAACCTATTGAAATGATATTGAAACAGAAAAGCTTTAAAATTTAAACTAAGAATAATTAAAAGTTTAAACTTTGAGTACATACAGAAATATTTAATTCAATCTTTTAAAGTTTTGTCTCTTTTGATAAAAATACATAATTTAAAAAGAAATCACACTATGCTAGTGTTTCATTTCATATGTAGCGCTACTCCTGTACAATAAAATAGAGATTTTAAAAATTAATTTGAATGTATTCAACATGTTTTTAAAGAAATGTTGCGAGAAACAACCTTGATTTATTGTTTTGAAGCTGCATTACATAAAAATAAGCGAACATGCAATGTAATTGTAATGCCGGATATCCACAGGATATCCGGCGGGACAATTCCGGATATCCGGTACCCGGCTTGTGATGAGCCACCGGATATTCGGTATCTGGCAAATTCACTATCCGGTCCATCCCTAAATAAGACCACAATGAGATGGCACTTGTCAATCAAACGAGAAAACGAGTCCATTTTTTAAATTTGGCAAAGAAAGAAATTAGCACGTGCCATATTTTTGAGTTTAGCAACATATATTGGCGATGTGACGAGTTTTAAAAAGGAGGAAATAATTCTTTGACCATATGAGGCCGAAAAAGGTGCCCCATTATAGTAACCATTCTGAATTTACCGTCTGCCACATTCATTTTACTACATAATTTATTTCATTAATTGCAGTAAATATCTTTTTAAACAATTTAAGTTTTAGTTTGTCATTTGCTGGTTGAACTTTGTGTGTTTGTTGTTATCGATCAGACGCATTTCTTAGCTTTTTTGAACCTAATCTCTTCAATTGGGTGCTAAATTTTTTAATTGCACATCAAAAAAAAATGAGTTAAAATACCATGAAAAAGTCGTTACTTATGGGATGTTCATACGAATCAGCAGGCGCGCACCCAGGAAGGGGCTTTGTGGGCTTAAGCTCCCCCTATGACAAAACTGGACTTGAAGCCTTAAGCATCAACGACATTTTAAATTTTTCCACGGTGTCAGAAAAGATTCAAGTCATTAATAACTCAATATATACTACACTTTGAATCCAATTGAAATAACAAATACGCACACGTATAACATATACCTTGTCTTTTTTAAAGTCTAGGGGAACGTGGGTAAATTCTCACTTATAAAAGACCGCTCCCCCTCTTCTACAATTTCCAAGAAACCAAGGCATTATTTTCAATTAAATCATTCATTGTACATGTGCAGACGGATGATGCACGAAAATGGGGCCTCAGCAAAGCATAGAACTTCAAATCACAGAGCGTCTCACCACCAAAACCAAAATAGTTTTAATTTCGAGGATTTGTCATGGAAAATCATGATGTTTCGCAGTGGCAAATTATAGGTTTGAAGGATCGTCATAATGAAATTTTTTAAAGCTCCTTTCTGTCAAAAACAGAATTCTATAAAACATTTTTCATGCGCATTTTTTGAATCCATTTCATAAAAGCCCCCTATGGTCGGGGGGGCAATTGCGACATGATTAGCCCGCCACTGATTTTCTGAGAAACATGCTTGATAAAAAGTTAAAACAGATTATAAAGAATATAAAATGGTATTAAAAGAAAAGGAAGTATGAAAGAGAGAGGGAAAAAAAACAGAAAAGAGTGACCGAAGGGTATCTTTGCATAATAAACAATTAGTCAAAAAAAAAATTACACTAAAGCCACAAACTTCTGTACTTCTAACCAATGAAGGCACTGGAAGGGAATTAAAATTTTCAATACAGAAAACCAAAATAGTTAACTGAAAAATCTTTTCCTATTTTCTCCATTTTGATTTGGAATAGAAATATTAAAAAAAACGTAGCTAAGAAAATGGGAGGAAGGGGGTATCCGAACCTAATTCCTCCCTTTTTTCGGCGTTGAAGTTAGAAAGGAGTTATAGTTTTTGAGCTTCAAGTCTTGAAAGAAAAATTCCGGTAGAAAGTCTGAAAGTCCTCATTGAAGATCGTCTAATAATTGGTTTTTGGAACATGAACTTCTAAAAATTTCCGGAGGTGAAAAGCGAGCCCCATTATGGAATTTGGCCTACAGTTTTGCTTTTAAAACTTTAATTTCAAAAAATTAAAAAAAAAAAGCCCCCTCCTCCCACGAAATAAAAATGATAAAAGGTCTTAAATTTTGTTTCTGGAACTTTAATTACGAAAAACTGCTGGTGCAGAATACATGAATCATATCGCTATGGCTACCGATAAATGGACTATAACCACATTTTTAAGACTTCAAATTTTGAAAACTTTCCCGAGGAAGGCCTCCGAACTCTTAACATCGACAACAATGGAACCTCATTTCTCTAAGCTCAGTTTCGGGGAAAATATCATGTGGAGAGTTCCACATTCCATCCATTCCCATAACGTCATCAAAGATGGTCTACAATGACATTTTTAAAACTTCAATTTCAAAAAATGTTCGAGGAAAGATCCCGAAAATCGTTTAAAATTAAGTTTTGAGATCTTTAATTTCGACAAAAAACATTCAGAGGTGAAAACCGAACTCTATGCCTTTTTCTAACATCATCAAAGATGCTATTGCGTTGTTTAGACTTCAGGTTTGAAAAATTTTGGGTTGAGAGCGGTCGAACCTTATTCTTCCTAAGATTAACTGAGATAGTTATAAATTTCGTTTTTGGAATTTCAACTTAAAAAAACCCTTAGTGAAGAGTTCCAAAACCCCCATTCATTCTCCTAACATTTTCAAGAGGCCCTACTATGATGGTGTTTTTTGGACATCAATTTCGAAAATTTACAATGGGCCCCTGACTCGTACTTTTCCTAAGATTAGTCAATGTCTCTCAAACTGCGCTTTTCGAAGCTTAATATAGAAACATTCCTAAACCTCACCCCCAAACAATTGCCAAAATGGCGTGCAATAATAACGTTTTTAAGACTTCAAATTTTGAAAAAATATTAGATGAGGGCCGGCAAGTCTCAAATCTCCCTAACATATGACCAAAAGTTGTCTAAATGTTGTGTTTTAGAGATCACTTTTCAGAAATTTTTCCGGGGAGAACCCATGAACGCCCTATCAGTATGTTTGAATATTCTACTTTATGTCTTTGTTCATAATGATCGTATCATAACGCTATTCTCGTGAGTGCATTAATCACCCCATCTTCAGTAAGGTTGGAAGATCCTCATAGTATTTACCATTTATTTTCTTACATAAACACAGTTTGATAAATAAGTAAAAAATTCACATAAAATTTAACAGAAGCAAGAGAGCTTCCAATCAAAAAAGCAAAGCTTTACACTATTATTTCGGAAAAAATAAGTAAAAAGAAAGAGGGGAGGGGGGGGGGCAATCTATTAAAGTTTAGTATTTTCGCTATTTTAAAATTTTAATCCAATGACCTCTAATATGAAAGGGGTAGGGGTGCTTGATGTCAGAAATTAGCCCCCCCTTAAGTTAAATCCTGGGTGCGCCCCTGCGAATCAGCTTAATTCTATTTTATGCATAATTTTTGGTATAAAATTGGCAATTTTTAATGTTTTTGCAAATATGCCTATGACATATTTCATGAAGGTGCTGATTTTAGTACTAAATTTTGTGAAAGTACCAAATTCAAAATATAATTTTTGTGAAGGTACGGAAAAACAGTTGCAAAATCTGCCTGGTATTGGGCACTGAAAGCCAGGGTTTGAAAAAACCCGGGGTTTTTTTGAAAAAGCCCAGCTCGCCTGGGTTTTTGATCAAAACCCGGGGTTTTTGGGGGTTTTCAAGAATCATTTTATTATCATTCTGTATTCAAACGTACTTTTACATCAGGGGTGGGCTGAAGAGAGGTCACTGTGACCTCCTAAAAAACTTCTTCCAAATTTGGAAAAAGCATTGTAATATAGAATTTTTTTCATTGATACTGAATTGAATTTATAGATTGAAATAATTGTTGCTTTTTTTTAATCATTTAAGAAAAAAAGTGAAATTTATGTGCAGTTTTATTTGTAATACCTAATAAACTTTGAGGTAAGGATGATGGCCATTTCTGGACCAGGTACTGTATCCTAGTAACAAACTAAATATTATAACTAAATTGAGCAATGCCAATTTCTAAGCTTAGTATTGATCAAAATATTTGTAATATTTAGTTTGTCTCTGTTGAATAAATGCTTCTAATGTATGCAATACATTTTGAAAAAACCCACCTTACCGACATAACGGGTTTTTTTTTTTTTTTTTCAAGTGGGCTCGCTTTGGCGGCGAACCCTGCTGAAAGCTGAAGCTTAAAATCATGCATGTGATTCTTCGGCCAATTGGCGGAAATCTGCCAATTTGATCGGCAGAACATAGCGCCGTCCCTCTACCGACCTGCCTTAAAAAAATTCCCACCCGCTCTAAAATTTTCATTCCTAAAAAACGGAGAAGCGGCGATCTGCCCAGCTTTTTTTAAAAAAAAAGGAAGCATTCTTCGCTTGCTTGGTTTTGGTTGAAAATTTCAATTTGAAAACATAAAAAAATGAATAAAATAAAACAGTAATGAAAGCAAAATGATAAAAGTTAAAAATAAAAAATCATAAAATTTTTTTAACTAAATGCGTTAAATAGCATTTTTGCCCGTCGAACCAACCAGTCACGACATGTCAAATATTTTCGGCCAAATTGATTTGAAAGTAATCACAAGTATGTTAATATTCTAGTAATAAAATAAAGATGTATGCTTCATCTCTACTCATTGCCTGTTGTTTAAAAAGTGTTTTTCCCCCCCTAGGGACGTTGTCTGTTGCTCTCCACAGAACGAGAAGCGCTGCAATTGTAAATAGTGTGGAGTTTTGTTTCTTCAATGTACATCGCATTCATTTGAGCTCTCAATAAAAAGTGACCATTGGAGTCTGAATCCAGTGCCTTCTCTCTTTTCAGATACTGACCCATGAAAACTGACATTTTCGTGTTATCAGCCATTTTTGAAAAGCCGTAGGAAGAAAAGTTTATTCTAAAGGCTGAAACTTATGCTGCTGGTAGTATGACACAGAAATAAAATAATCCCTAGTCTTCTTTTCCTTCCTAAAAATTTAAGGCCTTAAAAATGAATGATTGTTAAACTTTTTCCGAGTTTTTAGAGAAAGAGTTTAACTGACTTTCTTGCATGATAGGCAAATGAAAATAATATGCATTTAAAGGTTATTTTATGCTGAGCACAGTTTTTTAAATCATTTTGATGTCTTTAAAAATGACGCGGCAATAAAATTTAGCCCAGAACTCGTTTTTAATCGAATTTGTCAAATCGCCACTGTAGAAAAGGCTGCCAAATAAAAAATAAAGTTTGTAATTTTTTTTCAATTGCAGTTTTGTTATTGTCTACCTATAGGTAATCCATAATGAAAGAATCAGGAAAATTAAAAATGTCGAACAACAAATTTCATTTAAATTGGGTGATTTGAAATGGATTGACCCATCTTCAACAACAAATCAATTTGTGAGATAAATTTTTGGCAGTAAAAAGTCGTAATCCTGGTTGAATAATTCAACATGATGATATAAACGGTTTCTTAAAATTAGGCACAAGTACGAAAGGCTTAAAAAAAAACCAATATTTTGTTACTACTTGCAAAATCCTAAGGAAAAAAAAGTTTATTGGACGAAAAATACTATACAAACTAACTGAGGATGTCTACTTTGTTTAAGCATGTAAGTTTACGAATGAAACCAGGTTTGAAAAATCAACAGAACAGTCATTTATATTATTAATTACTATTCTCATAATATACACTGCTGTTTCTAATATTTTTTCTTTCTTCAATAATAGCAGCTCTTTCATCGCCCAGCCAAGCAGAGTGTTGAATAAAAACTGCTTGGGGGTTTTTTTTTTTGTGCATCATTTTAAAATCAGTTTTATTCGTTTCCCTTAGTGTGTTAGTTTGAGTTTATAAGTTTATGTCGTTGGTCAGAGCAAATATGTCTGCGTTTGATGCAATTTACTCTGGTGCTTTATCTTAAATACAGCTCGAGTTACTTGCTTTTAAAACTTCTTTTTTCCAAGACTTTGCTCGATTTAAGGCACTACTTTCCTCTTTAAAACCATCAATAAAAATTAAACTAACTTCCACAATTTAATTTTTTACACCCTTGGATAGAGCGATATTTTTAACCCCAAACTTAACTTCCCAGTGTTCTTTCATTTAAGTTATGACCGTTTTATTGTGTTGCCATAGCTACGTGTTTTAAATTCTTTGTCGTTTCTAATTTTAATTTCTTAAAAGTTTTATTTTACAGTGGTTGTTTTGAATGATTTTAAAGAGCACTAAAATAATGACCTTTTTTTTTTTGAAGAGCAGTTTTGACGGACAGTCGTTGTCATTGTGTCAAGATTTTTTTACTACTTCATTGGAAATGTCGGAGCTTAAATAAAATTCTGTGCCTCTGATTTTAATCATCAAAGCAAAATAGTTCTTTTTATTTTGATGCAAAAGGGAAGTTTACATTTTCTCAAAGATGTTTTTTTTTACCTTCACAGCACGAGCATAGCCGTGCAGGCTCAGCTAATAAAACTTTAATGCGAAAAAAACATCAAGACAAAATAATATGAAATGTAACTTTTTACACTGACCCTAGGTCCCCTCACTTATATTAAGAGAGATCAAGTTCATGAAATAACATTTTGAATGCCGAAGGTTTGCATTCAGAACCAAAGAATAAGTACCTCCCATACTCACCGTGATATGGAATCGTTTCGTGACCTACACCACTTAAACCCATTAATGCCTAACTTTTTTTTCCCCCAAAGATATTTCAGACATGTGATTTTTCAGTATTTTTACTGAATTCAGTATTTTTTGAAATGGCAAAATACTGAGTGCAGAACAAAAAGAATGGGTATTACAAGTTAAATTTAACATCTACCAATTAATTTCATGCATCCAATTTAAATAGTTGGCTATATAGAGCCAAAAGCCCATGTTTGAACTCGCAGGGGTAGTATATATATCAAAAATTTTGTATTTGCTCACACAGAGAAGTAATTTCAGTATTTTTTGTTATATTTGGTCACATGTCTGATATTTTGTATACAGTTTACAAATAGTGTTTAATGGACAGGAAAAACAATTTAAAAAGTATCCAGGGCTCGCATTCCCCCTAAATTTCCTAAAAATTTTCAAACCTCCTAAAATTTCTAAAATTGTACTAAAATTTTGTGGCATTCCTAAAAAAATTACAGGAGCTCTTTGGAGGAACTTAAAATACCTTTCTAAAAGTATTTTACAGCCAAAAGTGAAATTTTCCCTTCATATTTAATGTGATAAATAGATATTTTACAAAATATTTCTTTAAAAACGCATTCTTCACACTATTTTTAACCTTAGAACAAACTTAAATTCTTCCTCTTAAAAACGAACTATTCAATTTTTAAAATAGCTGTTTCACCACTCTACCTGAATGAAACAAAACTTGCCTGTGAAATTTTTCGACTTTGAGCTGTTTCTTATGCACCTAAGCTCGATATTTTGCGAATTTCGCAATCTGTTTGCATCCGCTTCTATAAAACTCGTTCATTTTAGTTTACTATGTAAATTCACCGCTTGGATATCGATAATTTTATTCTTACCATTAGTTTGAACCTTGTTTAATTTCCTTTTGCTTATAGATTATTTGTAGGTTCGTTATTTAATATCAAACCATCCAAAAATGTCAATCCTGTTGCATCTGAATCAGTTCAAACAATGAGCATTCTTAAAAAGTAGCATTAGTTTTTTTTTTTATATAAAACTTTTTTTTTTTGGTTAAAAAAGATTTTGTAAAATTAAATAGATTTAAAATGTTGATAAAGATGTTTGGGATAGTTTTAGAATTCAGGAATTAAAGAATCCAACAGATCTAATCAACTTTGGCAACTGTTATAAACATATACGAATTCGTAATAAGTCAATGATTCCTTTTCTTTACTTTAATTTTCAATTCAAAATTAGGGCTATTATGTCAATTATAATTTTAAATTATTCTTACAGTTCTTTAAAATATGTGCTCAAAAGTTTCTCTTCACCAGTTGCATACTTTTTCTTCTTTTAAAAATGCATTAACTTATCATGTCTTATTTATTGAAAGTTTGAGGTAGCATATATAAAATTGTAGCCTCAGCTTAATTTGATATTCAGAAATTTTTACATTACTTCAAATATCACAATTCTCTTAGTGAGAAAGTGGAGCAGAGTTGTGAAAAGCAAACATATGGCAGGGATGAAAATCTTCCGCGGATTCGCGATTTTCCACTTTTTTTATTTTTTCTTTCTTTCTTCGATCTAAAAGTTGATGTTGCATCATGTTTGGAAAAAAATATATGTTTTCATGAATTGTAAAAATAAAGCATGAAATAAGTTGATTTAAAGTAGTAGAGGTTGAAATTACTTCAGACTTCCAAAATAATGGAAACGTTTTTAGGATGCAGTAAGATTGAATCCACAAGGATGAAATGCAATTATTGGCGAACTATGTGTTCTATTTTGGCATGCTGCCAAAAACATACGTTTCCATTGTAGGAGACAGAAATTAAGAAAATTCAGCTAAAATATTTGAGATCTTAATTAGAAAAATCGTGAGAATTATTTTTATCTTTAAAACTTATTAAAATAACTAAAGACCATGCAATATTAATTAGAATTCAGTTCTTGAGATAAGAGTGTCTAATTCATTTATAATTACACCCCTTCCCCACCCACCAATTTTTTTTCTGCATTGTTTTGTATGACTTAAAGATAGAAATAGGAAATGAGCAAAAAAAAAATTTTTTTTAATAAAAAGCCTTTAATCTTCTGTTTTCACGTTCGATTTCACAGTACAAATTAAAAGGAAGTCTCGCATGACTAATTCTGCATGCTGCGAGAAATAAGAAAATTAGGTTCTCCAAATAAGAACCTAATTTTCTTATTTCTCGGGAATTTTTGTGTCATTTTCAAAGTGAAATAAAGTAATTGATAGAAAAACAAAATTTCACACAAAATACGGAAAAGAAACTTATTCAAATTCCAACAAAAATGTCGCGGGCCGAAATGTCGCCGGCCATTTTAGGCCGGCCCAAATGTCACCGCTCCACAAAATGTCGCCAGCCCAAAATGTCACCGCGCCACAAAATGCCGCCAGTCCAAATGTCGTCAGACAAAAATGTAGAAGGTCCAAAAAAGATTGTTAATTCCGGTTGATGAACGTGTGCGTTAACGATAGTATGGACTCAAATTTTTGAAAAATACTAAAAAAATTTACCCTTTCGGCTTGCAACTGTTTCGAGCGTTTTCCAAGAAACAATATAGTTTTCGAACAAGCGTACGTTATTTATTTACAATAGTAGGGTTGCCACTGGCGACTAAAAAGGCGACTATTTTTGACTGAAGGCGACTATGGCGACTTTTTTGATCAAAAAACGGCCAAAAACGACTATTTTGTAAAATTTGGCGACTTTTTGCAAAAATTTGCGACTTTTTTTTCGAATTTCGTTAAATACAGGGGAAAAATAATAAATCGATTTGAGCGCATATCAGCTGCATTCTCATACGTCACAGAGATTACATCATTCATTTTATTTTTCGGCCAATAGGGATCCCCCCCCCCCCAAGAAGCAGGTGGAGCTACGATGGAGGAATTCAAATGCAGAAGGGGGTGGAAAGGAAAGATGCACCATATTTTTCGGCCAATAGCGATCCCCCGCGAATAGCAAGTGGAGCTACGATGGATGGATTCAAAAACTGAGGGGGTATGGGGGGGGGTATATACATATGTGAGCAGAGCACGTGCTTCGCCCAAAAATGCATGCCGTGTTTGAGATTTCAAATCTTTTTGCATCCTGTTAGAATTTAAATTTGTTTAAAATTTGAATAATGTTTTGAATTATGCTATCTAAGAGTTGTTAATTTTGATTTTCATTTCAATTATTTCTTCATTTTTTTATCTTCCGTTTTTAAGCTATTAATTTTGTATTTTTGGGAGAATATTTGATCTAACTGTGCACTTTAACTTAGTTGTCCTGTATTTTAAAGTTTACATTCGAAAAAAAAATGTTACTTTAAAAATTATAAATAAAGTTAAGCTTTGGCTTTTTTTAACCCGTAACAGGGGAGGTGAAAAAGTAGGACGTAACAGGGGACGTGCGGTCTCAGAGACCGCACTACTTTTAGATTTTTTAAAAATCGTGTAATAAAGATACAATCATGCAATTTCTCAGAGACATTCTTTGAACTTTTATTTGCACGGAAAAAAATATTTTTTTGAGTTTAAATTGAAACATACCTTTTCCGAGAAAATTTCGCGAGTGCCCTAAGATTTTTCGAGAAAAAGCATATGTTGCGGTAAACATTTTACTACGGATAATAAAACCCATCATGTTGTTCATGAATGATTTTATTTTAGTTATTTAATACTTACAGAGCATTTTAATACCAGAAAATTGAATATAACATATTACTGAAATTTTTTGACAACACATTAACTATTAGCATATCGCGTCGTATTTTCGGTAATAATTGAGTCCTCATCATCCCTAAAACACTCATGACGAAGATTTTGCAAACATTCTAAACAATTCTCAACTTTATCTAGAGTATTTTGCATCTCTCGCGCATAACGCGAATCAGATTAATAAACGCATCTCTGCAAACCTAACGTTAGAACTACGCGTCATTACTGCCGAAAAATGTAACGCTGAAGGGGAGGTGCGGTCTCACAGACCGCTACTGAAGAAAACTATTAAATTTCTACCAAATCCACATGCCAAAGGATGTTGATGAGACAGGGTGATGTTCAGGGCCTCAAAACAAGAAGCTACTGGGAAAAACAGATCATTTGGACTCAAAATGTATAAAGGGTGAATGGTTTAAATACGTGTGCGGTCTGTAAGACCGCACCTCCCCTGTTACGGGTTAAGTTGAAAAAAAAAACATGTTTTATCGATCCGCAAATGAAAGACACCCCCCTCCCCCGCCAAAAAAAATTGGAGAAAAAGATAAGAAACGAAGAACATCACCGCCCAGACAACCAGCTATCTCCAAAAGCTATCTATAAGATATCTACTAGCTTTTGAACTGGAGATTAGCCAAGTGCAATGTATATCTATGAGATATCCGAATCTCTAGATGAATATCCACCAGAGGTAAAAAGGTTGAAGAAATTCAACTACCACGGACCTCCGAATATCAAGACGTGTTCTAGATATGCTGGAGATAGCCAGTGGATATTGTGGATAGCTTATAGATGTGCTATGGTTATTTCATATATATCCATGAGATAAGAAATCCAAATATCTCTTAGATGTAATATAACTGGATATAGATGTGAGTTTTATATCTCTTAGATGTATAGGAGATATTTAGAACGATGTTTTCTAGATTTAATGCGTTTTAAATATATTTTAAAGCTGCAAGCAAATTCACAGGTTTAAAATTCGCAATAGTTTGTACAATAATAAATAAGTTATTTGTAAATATCTTGATTTTAGCCTCAATGCAATTATAACAGCATTTTACTGATAATTATTGGTAAAAGTGTAGGTATTTATAAATAACTTATTCATTGATACACAAAGTTGTGATTTTTAAAACCTGCAAATTTGTCTACAGCTTTAAAATATACAGCACAAAAAATAGAAATAACAGTGGTAATTCAAGTTAATTGACATTCATAAATGTTATTCACAAACTGATTTTTGTTTTCCCTATAATGATCAAAAGATGAGTTTTTATTCATTGTTAATAAATAAATTTTTTTTATTGCATACTGTTTTTGATTTTTACCAAATAATTTCAAAAAGGCTCTTTTAATGAATATGTTTTTAATTCAAATATTAGTTCTGCCTACTGTATTCTGGATTTAGTAGTCTTTTTATTGTTTAATATTTTAAACAAATGTATAGGTACAAAAATCATAACTCTTTGGTATCAATAAAAACATTTAAAAATGAATGAGCTCAATGTTAAAACAGAATATTTACAACTATTTAGGTGGATAAATGTTATTAACACTGCATTAAAGTGTGACAACATTCATGCCTCTAAAGTAACTGATTTGATACCATGAGTTTAATTTTCTAAACCTGTAAACTCGTTTATATCCTCAAAAGAATTACGATTAATGTACTTGGTTAGCCTTTTCAAATATTTAAGCGTCTTTCTGAAACTTACGATAGCTTTTTTATTCTTCCTATATCATAAGAAAAACACAATATAAACAAACTACGTAGTTTTACTTTTTTTAAACCAATATATTTTGATTTTTGAATACTGAAGAATTTGGTTGAAATTCAATTGTGTAAGCCAATAGTACATGAAATTATGGTTTGCAAGTTTTCGTTACTGATCCAAGACTTTGGTTTTGGTAAGCATAGCAATTCACTAAATCAATTTTAAAAAGTAATTCATTGGTCTTGACAAAACAATGTTTCAACAAATGTGTATGTTCACACATCAAAAAAGTTTGCATAAAGGAATGAATCCCCCCCCCCACAAGGGTATGATATTTTTTGTTACGTTTTTGTCTGTAAACTATTTCAGTTCTTATATTGATTGTCATTTATACATCTAGAATATGAAAAATTACGTTAGGCATAAGTATGAAAATATTTATTCATTTTTATCTCTCAAATGAAGTATAGCTTAGATGTTGCATTTTATATAAGAAAACTAAAATTTAATTAAATTTTGGCATTCCTATGCAGACCTACCTTTGATGAAGACCTTCCTTCATACGCTTTAGCACATTCACAGCAGCTTCTACTTTTCAAAACAAAATGCTATGCCGTAAAAAAAGGAATAATGACAGCAGAATAGCTATAAAATGTTTTTATTGACAAACAGGAAAAAAAATATGCACATACACAAAATTGCACATTGTTTCAAAGTAATGAGGACAAAACATCTCAATTCAAATTTTAATATTATTTTATAGTTTGATGAGAGAGAGAGCCACAATTAATTATTACGAAACATTCCATGGCAGAAACTGTTGGACAAAGCAAATAACTTGGTTATTCCTACTTTGAGTTAAAACTGAAAGAAAACTGTAAGCAATTAAAAAAAATAAAAATACAAATGACACTTGGAATATTGATAAAATTAAAAAGAAAAATACTGAGATTTTAATTCAAAAATTTAGAAATTATATAAAAACATTGAAGTATAACAAATCAAGATAACTGCAGAAATAAGCAATGTATTAGAACAACAGCTGTAAGATCTTTCCAAGTATAATAAATAGTCAAAAAAATTTAAATAAAACATTTCTTTTCTCTGGTTATTGCTTTTAAGAACAATTAAGTAAACTTTTGAGTTTAGAAAATGAGATTTATCAGCATATTGATAGATTGGTGTTAAACAAAGCATGCATTTTGCTATTTAAGATAATTGAATCATAACGAATACTTACCTTACTTGCTTGAGTAGGATACAAAATTTAAACAGAAGAGACTTCACAGAGAAGGAACATAAAATAGAAACTACATCAATTTAATTAGTCCCTCTTAAATGTTCTTCTCTGTATTTTTCGCCAGTCTTTCGTTCTTTTAATTACTAAAACAAATAAATATTTTCATATGAATCTTTTTTTTTAAATTATAATTTTAAGACTAGCACAGTACCGAATACTTGGTATACTAGATACTCATAAGTATGGCACTGGTTAAAACATGGCTGACACTCGACACATGGCCAACTACTCGCCTAAATTGCTTCTCGATATTTCACTAGTGAAAACTATAGGTACATCAAATACAGTCGACCCTTGAAAATTTGAACGGGCTGAAAATGAATAACTGCTGATACGAACTACATTTCCTATACCTGCCTCATGGTTTGTAAGGCATTTTTCTTTGAATGAGACAAATTATGATTAAGATCAACAGATTATAAAGGTCCCTTAGAGTTTGTTAATGCTAAAATATTGGCGAACGGAAAATTCTCTGAAATTTAAACTTTGAAAAAAAATATATATGGGCGATTCTCTGTAAACTCTTAATTGGCTGTCCGGACCAAGTATTTTAAAAATAATAAAGTGTAATAAAATAATTATCGCTCTAAAAACAAGTAAGGCATTAATAATTTGTGGCCTAACTATATTTGGAGCGATAACAATTTTTTTTTCTAGAAATTATCTAAGCACCAAAAACACAGTCCCTTGGCTCTCCCAAACCTATTGTCTAACACGTAAAGGCAATATTTCAAAAAACCTATTAACACTACCGTATATACGCGTATAAGTCGAGAAGTTTAGTCCAAAAAACGAAGTTGAAAGTTAGGGGGTCAACTTATACGCGAGGCAGAATTTCCGAAAATTTTTCTTGAACAACTTTTAGAAAAAACACACTCAAAAACAAGAAGATTTTTCCGATTCAGTCCAACTATTTTAAACAAACGCTAAAGAAGTAAATACTTATACATTCTACTGTATTTTTGCATGGTTTGATTGTGAAATAAAGAATAAATAATTACAATAAACGACCGACGGCGCTTAATATGTATAGTCTTGAGCAAGAGAACCAGAGGGGACATGATTCAGTTACTTAAATTTATTAAAATGAATGATGTTACTGGGTTAGATTTTTGCACAGAAAGCAGGACAAGGGGTCATTGTTTTAAGCTGTTTAAATCTCAGGCTAATCTGGAAATTCGAAAAAATTACTATTTTAGCAGGGTAGTGGGAACTTGGAACAGTTTACCGGAAGAGGCGGTAAGGAGCAATGGAGTAGTATAAAGCAGTAAGTAACCGCCCCGAAGAAAGGTCTAAGAAAGAAACATGCATCACCACCAGTCTTATTCCATCCATGGTCTGCAGTTTCGTGCGTTTAGCACTCATCATGGAATGGAAGTAAACAAGCTGAAGAAATCCTCTTATAGAAGCAAGGAGCCAAAATCTGGTAGCTAATGCAAAATTGAACACCCGACAGACTGCACATGGTGCAGTACAAGCATTTTAAGCAGAGCTTTGCTTCTTAAGAGGTTCTGCCCAGCTCTTTACTTTCTATTCCTGTGAGTGCTAAAAGTAGGAAACTGCAGTCATGGTGGAATAAACAAGTTACTGGTGTATTGCACTGTTATAGTGTTACGTACGATACCTTAAGTGAAAGTCGTTGACATCTTTAAGAGGAAAAAACTTGGAACTGCGACAATACGTTCCAACAACTCGTATATGACATATATCAGAGTATGTACATTTCCGATGATGTGTTTATCCTCTAGAAACAGAAAAGCAATACGGTTACTTCAAAAAATTTTGTTGATAATAATGCAAAATAAAAGCAACAAATAGCAAAAATTGTAGCCGCAAAATCGAACCCTTTCGAAAACCGCGATTGTAAAATCGAACCCTTTACAAAAATCGCGATCGCAAAAATAAACCCTTTTTGTGAAAAAGAATAACAATCGTGATATTTTCAACACAAGAATGCTCACTGCATTTCATTTTCCTTCTTTTTAAAACATTTATATCCAAAAATCGCGGTAAAACGTTCCCGGATCGGTCCCGTTTTACAAAAATCAAGATCGCAAAAATGAAACCTTTTCATGAAAAAGAATAACAATCGTGCTGTTTTTAAAGCAAGAATGTTCAGTGCATTTCAATTTCCTTCTTTTCAAAACATTTATATTTAAAAATCGAGGCAAAACGTTCTCGATCGTTTCAGAAAGTGTGGTCTCGACTTATACGAGGGTTTTCAATTTTTCCCGATTTTCCTTCAAAAAGTAGGGGGGTCGACTTATACGCGAGATCGACCTATACGCGAGTATATACGGTACATAAATTTGGTGATTAATATCTAAAAATAGAATAATGCAACTATATCTTTTTTATGAAATAAGGTCTAATTACGTATTTCTAAAACTTAAAATTGTCAATACAAAAAATCTGTTACTCTTGCAAATGTTTTTTTAGCATGAAGTTCAAATTAATGAGCTGAAATGAACACTAAATTTTCCTGAATGAAAACTTACAGGTATGATGTACACATATCGAACTGAGAATGGAAGGGGCACTTTTCTAATTAGATTACCATTAAAGATCTGCCTCTTTCATTCTCGGAGTGTGATATGTACATATAATGAAAACCGACTTTCAAACAGCAAAAAATTGTAATAATTCCTCTACCCCCCCCCCCCCCGACAGTTTGAAAAACTTGTATGTGCTTTCCCGATAATCCAGCATTTAAAATCTCTGCCACTTTTTGATTTAACTTACGCATAAATTTCAGGATTAAAAAAAAATATTATTCAAATTTTAATGCAACAATCAAAGAATGCCTAAAAACAATGGTCAAAATAATGTATATTATAGAAGGGTAAGGAAGAAACATGGAATAAAAACTAATAAGTATAAAACCAAAACTTTTAACTAATTTGAATACATAACTGCAGGAAGAAACGAATGACAGTACACATCTCACTAGAGTGTAAATGATAAGATACATATAACGAGCTGCACAAATTTCAGCATTGGGTCACTTGGTTTATCACCATCCCACTACATTTTAAATTGTTACATAAATCCCAAGAGCAAACACAATTCAAAGAGATACAAGATTCTAAATCTCTGATGTTTAAATACTCATAGAGAAAAGAAACGAAAATTCGGAAAATGCTGTTTGTCGAAATGGAGTTATGCTTTATCTTTTTAATGCTAACACATTTTCAAACAACATACAAAATTAAAAACTTTAAAAACACAGATTTTTTTTTTTTTTTTTTGAGAAATGTATATTTAAAACAAACTACGAAGTGTATCCCAAACTAAATTGTACATTCATTTGCATCAAAACCTCAAGTAATTAAACCTTTAACTCAGATTTGGTATCCTATTTTATACAGACCAATAAGAATTTAAATTAACTTTTAGCAAAGTAACACAACAGAAACAAAGTGTTGTACGAAACCTAGCTGTAAGAAAGGTTATTAGCACTTGAAAAATAGCAGCATTGGAATGATTGACGAAATCGCGACCGAACGTACACAAGAAGAAAGTTTAGAAAGTTAGGGTTAAGCTAACCGTTTTTGACTCTCCATTTGTAAAAAACAATTATTGAGTTAAAAATATGTGCATAAAATCTAAGAAACACACAAAAAGAAAGCAAGAAAGACCGAAATAGATTCTGAAACTTTAAAAAAGTTAACAGTGGAAGAAATGATAACGCAGATTGCGTACGAAATTCGTAAACAAAACCGTGTTTTTAGAAGAAGTTAAAGTTTACATGATCATCACACATCTTTTTTAAAAAAATGAAAGGAAAAGTAAAAGCTCACTTTAATAAATCAGCAAAATTTCAAATAAAAAGAATTTTTGGGCAATTTCTGAGAATAAACAAACCAAGTAACGTCCAAATATCAAATATCTTGAAGATATCCATAAAGCACACATACATGGATATTATAATCAAGCAACGTTCGGATAGCCAAGAGTTATGTATAAGCTATCCCAATAGCTATATCTAAAACACGTAACTGTCTGGATATCTAGAATACGTGCTAATATCTATATCCATGACTTGGATATACCTGGATAGCAATAAGATATCCGAATATCCATATCTAAAAGACGTTTTTTTTCTGGATATCTTGTAGATACGGAAAATGTCTATATCCATGACATGGACATTTCTGGATATAGATGAGATATCCAAGAAATCTAAAAGACGTCTGGACGTGTATTAGACATATCTGGATATCTAGGAGATATTCGTGGTTGTCTGGGCGGTCCGGCGATTTTTTTCACAAGCTCTTTGACGGTCTGCTGGTCAAAAAAGGTCGAGAACGGCTGTTTTAGATTGCCTTGCTTCAAATTTAAATAAAAGGTGGGTGACCTATTTTCCTTTTAGTATAGGTTAAGTGAGACACCCATGCGATTTTTTTTTTAATAATCGCTAAAAAAAGTAAAGTATTATTTTAGAAAATAATGGTGAACTTTTGTTCATTTTTAACTTCCAAGATAAAATAAGTCAATAAGTTTAGACTCTTGTGTTTTAAAACTTTTATGTAAGGCTTCAAAAACAAACTGTTCTAAAAAGCGGTCCCACTTATCTCAAGCAAATTGAAATGCAAAGTTCCATCATTACTTTAAATAAAACAATAAGTTCTTATCTCTGTGATGCAGAAATTAATTTTTAATTTTAGCTGCATTTTCTTCTTCGTATACGAGTAGGCGCCTAACTCACAGACCGAAATTTAGGTTGTGCCGAGCCAATAGTTAAAATCATTAAATGCCTGACAACTTGTCGAATCCGACACCATCCCAATAGTGAACAGACACCGAGTGAGCAAGTGCTATTGAAGAGATTCGTTAGAGATTCTTCTAGACCTCCCCATCCCACATTTCCTTTGAAAATTTCCGACAGTCTTAATTGTCACCGCGCCGATAGGCTTTTACCCCCAGACCCCCGATGAGATGGGCCAGCCTCAGGGTTCAGGGTTGGGTTCGCTGTTCGCTTTTCTAACGGCCTTGACCACCTGCAGGGACCTGCAGTCGCGTCGCGACGACTGCAGATGACAGGAAATCATTAGGAAAGAGCAATTCAGGTGATTTATTGGCTTTTCTCAATCACATCATCGAATAGCCATCGGAAAGTGTCTCTTCTCAAATGTCAAAACTTAAGTACGCCTGAAGGGATGCAGTAAAACGAGGGCAGCTAACGATGGCGTTCCACTGCAATGCAAAAGGAAAGATATTTTTAGACATTTTTTTTTGAAAGAAAAATATTTTATTGAGTAGATTTTTTTTTTTTTAAATTTCTGTCGGAGTCAGTAACAGAGGTGGCGCTAGGAAATGCCCGACAGGGGGGCAAGCTTGCCCGACAGGGGGGCACAGGTTTTATTTAAAAATTAAAAGCCCCCCCCCCCCACCCGTTCTCTAGTGTTTTAATTTTTTATGGTGCATTCGCATAAAAGGTAATTATTCTGACCAGGCTTGGAGTCCATTACGAGAAAACGTAATCGTTTACGATTACGATTACGAACATGACAAATTAGAGATTACAATTACGATTACGATTACAGTCATCTGTGAAATCGCTATTACGATTACAGCAACGATTAGATTACGATTAAAAATGTAATCGATTACGATTTCGATTACGCGATTACAGATTTGTGAGGAATATATGTATATTTTTTTTATATTTATATATCATAACAGAATATATTCCTCACAACAACATTCACGACAACAACGTTATAGTTAAAAAATTATGATTTTTGATTATCTTATATAGAGATGAATGAAATGATGATTGCAACAAATGTGTAATCTTAACTTAAGGATTTATAATTATTTTATTTTATTTAATTATTTATTTGTTTTATTTTTTGAATTCTGACGTTGCTGCAGTAAAGGAGCGATAAATGAAATAAAAGCACATCCAAATTAATGTGAAGCTTTTAAAGTGCACTTAAATACTGCACAACTATTTTATCCGAATGTCGTATATAGGTGATTAGATACAGGTACATGAACTAGTGGATTTAATTCTGGACACTTTTCAATTTTTAAGGATTTCACCATTAAATATTGTATAATGAATTATATGATTTAATTATTTTACTTAAATAATTTATTTATTACTTCTCAAATACGCATGTATTCATTTCACGTGAATATTACCTTTATTTTATTTTATAACGCAGCCTATAAAAAAACATTGTCTTCAAATGAATTTTGATTTTTTTGGATAATTAGCCTTGGCAACGAAATATGATCAAAAATTAATGGCTTTGTTACAAAATATTGACTTAATAATTGATTTAATATTGATTATAAAGTATTAAATAAAATTTCGAAATTATATTATGCAATTGTAATTGCAATATTTGTGATTGTTCATTATTAAAATATATAGATTATATCCACTGCAAACAAAAAAAAAAAACCCAAAAAGCTGTTGATTTTACAGTATAATACTGGCAGCTGAAGTTCCAGTTTAAAAATGTAAAATTAGCAATAATTAACTGTAAAATTAGCAGTAATATACTATTTTATAAAGAACATCTACTGTAAAATTTACTATGATAAACTGTAAAATTAACAGTAATACTGTCGTCCCCGCTTAATCGGGTAACGGATAAACAAATACCCCGCTTATACGAATAAAATATCTCGGAACCGATGGCATAGACGTAATGTTAAAGATCCCCGCTTAATCGAATACCCCGTTTAATCGAATAATATTTCTTGGAACCGACAGTATTCGTTTAAGCGTGGCCGACTATACTGTTTTATAAAGAACATTTACTATAAAATTTACAGTGAGAAACTAAAATGAATAGTAATATACTGTCTTATTAAGGAAATTTACTGTAAAATTCACAGTGATAAACTGTAAAGTAAAATTAGCAGTAATATGTCTCATAAAGGAATTTTACTGTGAAATAAAAAATGATAAACTGTAAATTTAGCATTGAAAAACTGCCTTATGATTTAAGTGTCATATTAAATTTACAGAAAATAACCGTAAAAAATGCAGTGATATACTGTCTTACAAATGAATTTGCCCTGTAAAATTAACCTTCACTACCCATAAAGTTAGCAATATTATACTATTTGTGTGAAATTGCCGGTTCTTAACTGCGAGAGCAATAGTAAAATATTTTCTTATAAATGAGTTATGCAATGCAATGCCGTTAACAGCATTAAACCATAAACTCATCAGTAAATAGTGATTTTTGTGTAAAAAGGTTTATTTCCAACAGGGGCGCACCCAGGATTTGGCTTAAGGGGGGGCTAATTTCTGACATCAAGCACCCCTACCCCTTTTATGTCCAGAGGCCATTGGATTACGATTTTAAAATCGCGACGCGAGAATACTAAACTTCAATTTGTCCCCCCCCCTTCTTTTTATTTATTTTTTTCTGAAAAAAATTTTAAGCTTTTTTGGTTTGCTTTGATACGGAAAACAGCGTCATTGAAAATAGAAAAAATGGGGGGTAAAAATTTCCAGAAATAAATAACTAATAAATTTTATTGAAAAAAACTTTTGAAAAGGTGCCAATTTGAAACACCTAGCGCTTCTTTCATTGGAAGCTCTCTTGCTTCTGTTAAATTTTATATAAATTTTTTACTTATTAATCAAATTGTATTTATGTAAGAAAATAAATGGTTAATGCTATGAGGCTCTTTCAACCTTACTGAAGATGAGCTGATTAATGCACTAATAATACTTCACTCATTACTTAAAATGTTAGATCACTAAATATATAGGCTTATAAATCAGGAGCTTAGTGTTATGATACAAATTAAGACCATTATTATTATGAACATAGACATAAATTGGAATATTCACAAAAACATACTGATAGGGAGTTCTTGGGTTCTATCCGAAAAAATTTCAGAAAAGTAATCTCAAAAACGCAACAGTTAGGGCCATGCTCCACATCAGCGTAAAACGCGACTGAAACTTAAGGCAGAAACCGAAAATCCGGGTACTTTCCATAGGAACACCATTGAATCCATTTTACGCTTCTGCCTAATTTTTCTGCTTTACGTCGATGTGGAGCATGGCCCTTAGACAACTTTTGGTCATGTTAAGGAGATTTGAGACTATGCCCTCATCTAATCCTTTTTAAGAATTTGAGGACATACAAACGTTGTTGAAGGCCATTTTTGCAATCGTTAGGGGGTGAGGTTTAGGAATGTTTCTATATTAAACTTCGAAAAATGCAGTTTAAGACGACCTTGGTTAATCTTAAGAAAAGCACGAGTCGGGGGCTCTCCCATTGTAAATTTTCGAAATTGATGTCCAAAAAACCCCATAGTAGGCCACCTCTTTGAAGATGTTAGGGGAATGAATGGGGTTTCGGAACTTTTCAATAGCAATTTTTTGACGTTGAAATTCCAAAAACGTAATGTATAATTATCTCAGATAATCTTAGGAAGAATTGGGTTCGACCGCTCTCAACAGGAATTTTTTCAAAATTGATGTCTAAGCAACGCAATAGCATCTTTGATGATGACAAAGAAAGGAATAGCTTTCAGTTTTCTCCTCTGAATGTTTCTTGTCGAAATTAAAGATCTCAAAACTCAATTTTAAACGATTTTCATGGTCTTTCCTCGAACCTTTTTTGAAATTGAAGTTTTAAAGATGCTATTGCAGACCATCTTTGATGACGTTATGGAAATGGATGGAATGTGGAAATCTCCACAAGATATTTTTCCCGAAACTAAACTTAGAGAAATGCGGTTCCATTGTTGTCGATGTTAAGAGTTCGGAGGCTTTCCTCAGGAAAGTTTTCGAAATTGAACTCTTACAAATGTGGTTCAGTTCATTTATCGGTAGCCTTAGCGGTAGGATTCATGTACTCTGCACCAGCAATTTTTCGTAATTAAAGTTCCAAAAACGAAATTTAAGAAGACCTTTTATCATTATTATTTGGTGGATTTAATTTTTTGAAAATAAAGTTTTAAAAATAAAACTGTTGGCCGTATTCGATAATGGGTCTCGTTTTTCTCCTCCGGAAATTTTTAGAAATTCATGTTCCAAAAACCAAATATTAGACGATCTTCATTGAGGAGATTCAGACTTTCTCTCGGAATTTTTAAAAAACTTGAAGTTCTAAAACTATGTAATTCCGGTCTAATTTTCGCCCCCCCAAAAAAAGAGAAGGGGATTAGGTTTGGATACCCCCTTCCTTATAATTTTCTCAGCTACTTTTTTTAAATATATTTATTTCAAATCAAAATGGAGAAAATAGAAAAAGATTTTTCAGTTGACTAATTTGGTTTCCTATTATGAAATGTTTAATTTCCTTCCAGTGCCTTCACTGATTAGATGTACAGAAGTTTGTGGCTTTAGTATAGGTTTTTTTTTTGGATTCATTTGTTTATATTGCAAAGATACCTTTCGGTCACTTTTTTCTGTTTATTTATTTTTTTCTCTTTTGTACATCCTTTTTTATTTTAATACCATTTTATATTATTTATAATCAAAAAGGAGCTTTAAAGATTTCACTATGAAGATCCTTCAAATCTGTAATTCGCCACTGCGAAACATCATGATTTTTGATGTCAAATCCTCAAAATTAAAATTATTTTGCTTTTGATGACGAGACGCTCTACGATTTGAAGCTCCCATGCTTTGCGGAGTCCCCATTCTAGCGCCTCATGAGCCTGTACAGTGTACACGTACACAATGCATGATTTAATTGAAAATAATGCCTTGGTTTCTTGGAAATAGTAGAAGAGGGGAAGGGGTCTTTTAAAGGTGAGAATTTACCCACTTTCCCCTAGACTTTAATAAATACAAGGTATAAGTTATACGTGTGCGTATTTGTTGTTTCATTGGATTCAAAGCGTAGTTATCAATGACTTGAATCTTTTCTGACACCGTGGAAAAATTTTAAATGTCGTTGATGCTTAAGGATTTCAAGTCCAGTTTTGTCATAGGGGGAGCTTAAGCCCCCAAAGCCCCCTCCTGGGTGCGCGCCTGATTTCCAACATGGTTGCTTTTCATGGCCCAAAATCATTTGCTTGTATAGCTAAAATGCTAACGAAAAAGAAATCAATGGATTTTGTATGTTGTAGAAAATCAGACTACATTATATTAGCAGCACTTGCCCTAAGTTTTTCAGCTGTAAAAGGTAGTTTCTTTAGGATTTGAAAAGCAAATGATACTTTTTTTTACACAAAAACATTGATACTGATGAGTATGTAGTTGAAAACTATTAACTTTACTTTTACCCTGAAAAAGCAATGCAGTACTCATATTTTATAATACTGCTTTAACGAGAATTGTTTTTTTTTTTTTACTAAACAAAAATTTCATTACTGTTATAAACTTAATGACATAAGCGCAAGAAGACGGTTCATTTCTAAATATAGTCTGTAACTGAAAAATCAAAAAAGAAAAATATTTAGAACGAAGTGTTAATGCAACTTTAAAAAATGAAGTTTCGGCATGAAGCAAAACTTTTACCCACATAAAAAAATATATTATGTATTATGCTCCAACTCCATCAATATTTAAAATGTATACAATCAAACAATTCTTGAAACAATATAATTAGAAAATAAGTAAAAAGTTTTTACATGATTTCTTGACATTAAGTTTCTTTTCTTTTCCTTTTTTTTTTTTTTTGCGTGTATGATCACTTTATGATAATATTTTATGTTAGATTTTCTGAGGTATACTGCTATTATTGTTACTAGAAACATGAAACTAAAACAATAAACAGAAATACAATAGTATATTGAAATTATTCTAGGAATAAAGAGATAATTCACATTGAAAAATAAATTATTGATTTCAATCATACACATAAACAAATGTTTTAAAAATCTATGAGCACGCAACTTTTTCTTCTTTATATACTTTTTAATTAAAAATAATATCGGCATTAAAATACAAAGCATAAATTTTATGTACCTGAAGTGAAATCAAATTTGCTCCTTTTCTGACAAAATTCCTTCTTTTCCGCTAATGAAAGTTGGAAAAAAAAGCACCGAAAGGCATATAACCGCGGGACCGTCGCGATTCTCTCCTCAACCGGGCCGTCCAGTCGAACTGACTGAAAACATGTGTTATTATAGTACAGGGTATTTGACACCACTGTTCTATTCCGAGGTGGCGGCAAGGATGACTTAGTTTGTTGCTGTCGCTGACAGCTGATGAGAGGGAAAATTGATGCCCCATCCTAAAAATCAAGGGGAGACGTTTTTGTGATATGCGCCTAAAGGTTGAAAAGCACTTGGGGCTCGATTCTAATTGCCCTCATTTACAAACAGCCGGTAACGATACAAATAATCACCGAACAGCTCCCAAGCGCCTCCTCAGAGGGGGGCAAAGGCCCTGGAGAGAAACACGTGTCTAGCGGCTGATTTTAAGAAATGAGGTTGAGGCGAACTAAACAGCTATTTATTGTTGATGATTATCAGATTCCCAGAAAGTGACAATGAATGTCCGTTTGCCCTGCTGCTGGCGATTTGCGAGTAAAAGAGGAAGATGTGTCCTTTACAATCTGAGCAAAAATAACTTTCTCCAGCAGAACTTACGTTCTTTCAAAAGAGATATACGACGAAATTCTAGCCGATGCATCCTGTTGCTACTGGTCTCCCGAAGGTTTCCGTGTTCAAAATTGGTCTGGAAACGCATAATTCGTTAAATAATGAGAATATTTTAGAAAAAAAAAAATTGTGTTTTTGATTGAATTATTTTATTGAAAAAAGTTTACTGATCCGTCGGGATCGGAAAGATTTTCGGCACTCAGTTTTCTGTCGGATAATTTGATCATCGGATTTTCCCGACGAAGTTAGAAAATTTCCCCGATGGGGGGGCAAGACGTTTCCGACGGGGGGGGGGGCAATTGCCCCCCCCCCTGCCCCATAGCTGGCGCCGCCACTGGTCAGTAAACTTTTCGGTTGTAGATTTCTGTCGGAAAATCTTGTTGTCGGAAAAATTTCCCCGACGAAACTAGGAATTTTCCCCGACGGGGGGGGGGGGGCAAGACGCTTCCGACGGGGGGGCAATTGCCCCCCCTGCCCCCCACCTAGCGCCGCCACTGGCGAGGACGCGGAGACGCAACTTTTATGGGAATCGTTTCTCAAAGAAGAATGCAGCCAGTGACAAAGAGTGCTTATCACAAACTGCTAGTTCCTCAAAATTAACTGCTTGTTCTATTGATTTGACTGTTGATTCTTCCTTAAATGATGATAAAAGTGAGACAATGACTGGAAATAGAATTTTTGACCTACAGATCCTATCTGATGTGTTTAATGAACTTAGCTGCCCTAGTTGTTTAGCTGAAAAGTTAATCTTGACAGAAGAGACCATGTATGGGTTATGTTCCCATTTTTCTCTAAAATGTAGAGAATGTGATTTTTGCAAAGGTTTTGCTTCATCAAAAAAAATTGTAAATGCACCCGAAATAAACTGTAGGTTAGTGTACGGAATGCGACAAATAGGGAAAGGTTTCTCAGCATCGTATAAGTTGTGTACAACTTTAAACTTGCCTACCCTATCTAAAACAGCATATGTCAATTCTGAACAGAAACTACTTGAAGTTGTTAAAGATGTCGCTGAATCTTGGATGCAAAAGGCTGCTGCTGATTTAGTGGCAACTCATTCAAATGAAAATGAAGACGTGCTGGAGTGTGGATGGAACTTGGCAGCGTAGAGGGTATACCTCATTGAACGGATGTGTTTCTGTCAATACGGGCAAAGTAGTAGATATAGAAGTGACTGCCCAAAAAACTGTACTGTACCAAAAAACACGGAATACCTTACAAGCAAAGCAGATCATATTTGCCAGTGCAATTTTAAAGGAGCTGCTGCAGGCAAAATGGAGATTGTTGGATCATCTCGGATATTTTTAAGATCTATTGAAAGCCGAGCGTTAAAATATACAGAGTACTATGGAGATGGCGACTCCAAAGCAATCCTAAATGTACAAAATATTTATGGGAAAAATAGTGTTGTCAAGCAAGAGTGTATTGGACATATACAAAAAAGAGTCGGATCTCGCTTGCGAAAATTGAAATCACGCACTAAAGGGCTCTCAGGAAGAGGAAAGCTTACAGATGTTTTCATCGACCACCTTCAAAATTACTACGGCATAGCCATCCGGAGCAATGTCGGAGACTTAGAAAAGATGCAGCAAAATGTTATTGCTGCACTCTTCCACTGTGCATCGAGCTCGAGAAAACCCATGCATGGGCAATGCCCTATTGGCAAAGACAGTTGGTGTTTTTTCCAGCGGGCAAAAGCTACGAACTCGAGCGTGGAGGAGAAATATGCAGGCCTTCCAAATCATGTTCTAAACAAAGTCAAGCCTGTGTATTTAGGTTTATGCTCAAGAGATCTTTTGAGCAAATGCCTGCATGGCAAAACTCAAAATTCTAATGAGTGCTTTAATAGTGTTGTATGGCAGAGGATACCAAAAGAGGTATTTGTCTGTCTCAAAACTTTAAAATTGGGTGTATATGATGCTGTTGTACAATTCAAATGATGGGTTTAAGGGTTGTCTGAACATTTTATCTGGACTTGGACTAAAAGATTTAGGCTATTATACAGTACAGTGCTATGATCATTTGGACAGGGTGCGAATACAAGAATCTGTTCGGCATTCTACCCCTTCCTCGAAAAAACGTAGGAAGATTCTTAGAGCAGTTCGGAAGAAAAAAGTTTCTGCTTTAGATTCCAAAGAAGGATGCTCATATAAAGCAGGAGAATATTAAGATGATGTGTACATTATTTTTTATTGCTCCAAATGTGTGTTCGTTCTGAAAGTCGGAGACGAGAACATGCTCTATATTCTAATTACCGTTCAACATTTATTTATTCTGGTACTTAACTATTTATAATGTTTTTGATAGTTTTTTTTTTGCTTTTGCTTTATTATTTAATGTTTATGTCACATGATATTTTTAAATATTATTTTAAACATTAAATTCTGTGAAAATGAAAATTTTTTGTTCATTCTATTATTTGATTTTAAATCACTGTCTATAAAGTGAATTTCATAAAATAATGACAGGTGAACCTAAAAAGAAAATTTTACCCTTTTATGTCACTAAAAGAATGCACTTCATGATTTTAGTTCATTTTATTCCATTCACTTACTGTTTTCAAAGTAATAATGATGGTTAAAAGTTATTTTCTGCGTTTACTCAAAACTGGTTTTTCCGCTGTTTCAACTGTCGCAAAACATGATATCTCAAAAAGTTATGTTTCAAATGACTAGAAATTTTGAACATTCATTCTAGATAATGTTTCCCAGGGAATAGACTATGCTCATGTTTGTAACTTCAATAATTTATGAATTACAGCTGCTTTTTATGCTTAACGTTTCGTGTGTTCTGGGATTTCGCATATTTATAGGTAGTCTAACCACCATAGCTTCAGAACTAATGAGGTTATTACCATGAGCATAGTCTATTCCCCAGAAAAGACAGATTATTATTCCCCAGATTATTATTGATCTCACATTTACAGAATGTAAATATATGCATTTGATACTGACTTACAGTGTTTTGCGACACAGTGACATTTTTACTGAAATTCGCTTATTTTTCCACTCCATCTTCCACCCAAATACAAAGAAAGGGATTTTTTTCAGTTATACATACATTTTAGATCATGTATGAATGAAAAATGTAACTTTAACTGTAAAATTCAGAAAATTTAAAAAAATTGTTGTCGAAGGTGTACGGATACCTTATACGAACAAAATAGTGAAAAGGGGGCACCCCTAAGGCAGCGCAAGCACTGCGACCACAGGTCTATTGTACTATATAAACTGTACCATATATACATTGTACTATATACGAATAAAATATCTCAAAACCAAATATATATCCCATGTCATAGACGCAATGTTAAAGATCCCCACTTAATCGAATACCCACTTATTCGAATATTTCTTGGAACCGACGGTATTCGTGTAAGCAGGGGCTGACAGTATTTTTAAATTCTGTAATACTTTTAACGCGTCATGCTTCATTAAAAAAAGATAAAAATAAGCAATTGCAGATTTTTTAAACTTTTAGTTACAATAATAAACATGAATTACATATTAACTTTAAAGCACTACAGTTTTCAACAAACTGTGCTGAAAATAAATGACACAAATCAATTATTTTTTAAATTAAAGGTCATGGTTAGCAAATACTTTGATTCCTTCTTTTTTTCATATAGTAGTGTTTAACTTTGATTGCTTTTTAAAACATTTATTTTATAACTCTTTTCAATGTAAATACTTGAGGTTTAGAAGCATAAAATTGGTAAATTTTAGTTCTTGCAAAGATAGTCCTGAGAATTATAAAAAGGATAAATCCTTTTTTGACGATATATTAGAACGAGCGATTCAGCTCAGAGGTTTAAGTAACATTGCATCTATCAAGTAGCAAATGGGACAAGCATTGGTCGCTATAACAGCAGGGTCACAGGAATGAGTGATCGTTCTAAAAAGCATATGTACTGTATCACGGTAAAAGGGGTCCTGATGACATACAATTTTGAAAATGACACAGAAGTAAACTTAAATTAAAACATAGATAAAGAAAATTAAGACGATACGATACGTATAACATGCTTTGTTTCACTGACCCTTCAAATCAACAAATTATGAGGCTAGTCCTTAAACTTTTATGCAAATAGATATGTGAAGGGATTTTTAAAAATTAAATATGAGAGCACTTTAGATTTTTTTTCTTTTTTTTTTACAGAGAAGACATTTAAATTAATTTTTAAAAAGTATTATTTGACATTTGACATTCACCTTCATCGATAACCAATGATAAGTCATGTGTATTGTATTATTATTCTTGTTATTAAATGCTTTTTTAAATCAGCAGAACATGGAATGTTTACATTTCATATAAAATAATCGGAAAATTATCAACTAAAACAACAATTAATTTGATGTTAAAAATGTTTTCACTTACCGGCAACTCTACGGGACAGACATTTTTACAGTGCATGCATAAAAGAAAGTCAGTGAAAATTTGTCACTTCACATACTTTTAGTCATGCCTATTTTTGTTTAAAACCCTAATACAATTGTTCTGAGTTCTGAAACTAAATGCGTTTCATTTTTTTCATACTATCTAAATATCTATTTAGGCAGTGGCCACTTTGACAGCTTTTAGAAAAGTAAAAATTTTGTGCAAATAAAGTTTAAAAATCTAGTTGTTTATTTTTTTAATCAGGCCTAAGTAACCATACTAAATGTTGAAGGGATTTATAAAATGTTTCAATAAAGTTTAGGGGTGGAAAAAATAGATGTTCCTTAGGGTGGCCGCTATGCCCATCCTTCCCCTACAAGGAACGTTTTCAGCATAGCGTGATTACTATGTCTGAAGAAGGTTCATACGAAATCAAATAAAAAATTGGCCCATAGGAAGCCTTCAGAAGATACGCCACATCATCGAGGATGCAGAGCAATTGAACTTTTTGTTTTTCATTATTTGTGAGTGATGTAATGTAAGAAGTAATGCAAGTATCCAGACAAAATTTTGTTTGTAGATTGGTCTTTAAAAGGGCGAAATGCTTATTCATTTCTGGCCTTAATCAGCTCAGATATGGCACTGTACCTTGGTTACAATCAATATTTAAATGTAGAGTTTAATATGATACCATTTTTCCTCTTGACATTTCACCTCTCCTTCCACCACCCAGTTGTTACAAAGAAAGCAATAATTCCATGAACGAGCGTGCCCTGTTCTGTTCTCCAATGCGTCTCTAATTTGATTTCAAACGTCCCCAACCTACTCTTAAAGAAAATGTCCTAGAAGAACACTGTCGGCTGCGCGGTGATTAAACGGTATTCCGCACTGTTAAAAAAATTTCCTGAAAATAACGAAAAAATATACGGCAGCTGAGTTGCCGGAGTGTTTCCGTTTCGTTACTTATATTTCCGTGATTTTGAGAAATGTCCGTTCATCATTTTTCCGTTCGTCATATTTTCGTTTCTTAATTCTCTGTTCTTCATTTTTTCGGATCTTATTATCCCCAGGGTTGGCAAAAACCCAGGTTTTTCTACAAAAACCCAACCTAACCGGGTTTTTGTATGTTTTCTTATGATTATCTTCTCTTCATTTATTTTTCTTGATATATATATGCATTCATTCACATAATACTATATTTATTAAGTTAAAGTTCTGAATTGCATTTAATCAATGTCAATGGAAAGTCGACAAAAAAATTAACAATATCAATTAATAATATCATCAACAGAATTGTAATATTTAATGTGTATATTTAAGAAGCTTTGGACAATGGTTTCAGCTATAAACATTTATCACTTGTTTCTTATAAAATAGAAGAACTGTTGCAAATGGGCTTTCCTACAAATACAGGAGTATTTAGGGTGTGAAAGTTTCAAAAACTTAATGAGAAAAGATGATTATTTCTGTTAATAAACAAGTGCAAATGGTTTTAATTTTTTAATGGTATCAATTTAGGTAGCCTGCTTCATGTCTAGTCATGTCATTTGCACGTTTTTTAAAAGGCATATCTCAATGATAGGTGTGTGCCTGAGATAAGGGAAGTGCCTAATCCCCCCCCCCTTCCTATTTTCTAAACCAAAACTGATTAATTTCAGATGAGGGAGGGGGGACTCTTAATCGATTTTTTTTTTTTTTTTTTGAAATAATCTTTGGAAAAAACTAGGTTAACAGAACTTTGCAAGAATTATAAATTTATTAATAAATGCTTGTCATAATATTTTGGTAGTAATAAATTGCATGGGGACGCATTTTTTGAATTAAAGAAATGGTTTAGTGCTTCAAGTCAGTGGTATGGTACCTCTATAATATAGCACTTGAAAATCATCATAGACTAAATGCAATAGGGTTAGAAGAAATGAAGAGCAAAACTTTATTTTTCTTGCTCCAAGAAAAAGCAAAAATTACAGTAGCAACTATTCCATACAAAAATTTCAATTTCGTGAACTACAAATTAAAATTAATTTATTAAATTTGGTGTTGAATCAAAATTATCATAAAACATTAACTAAGCAATTTTTTCCTTCTACAAGAAGTTTATCAATGGTTCATTTTCAATTTATTTTAAAATTTGAAATTTGGTGTGAAAAAATAAATAAATAATGACAAGTATTTTGCAACAAAAAGTAGTATCATAGCTAGAAAAATTTTCTGGACGATGACTTGAAAATTGGAGAAATAATAATTATTTTATAAAATAAATAATTACTCTAAGAAAAATTATCTCAAATGAACATGATTTCTTACTTATTTTTTATATATAATTTAGATGAGATATTATTATTGACTACATTTGTTGATAACTTGGAAATTAACAAAAACCCGGTTGGGTTTTTGTTGGCGGACCCGCCCAGAAAAACCCGGGCGGGTTTTTCTGGGCTGGGCCCACCTTTGCCAACCCTGATTATCCCCGCTTATACGTTATAGACTTATAATATGACAAAATGATGCGCAAAAGTGTAAACTTTAAAACTCTTACGAATTTTGTTTTTTAGAAAGTTAGAAAATGTCCGCTCAAATACTCAAAGCAAAATCCGGTGCATGAGTTCAAACTCTTAAACATCTTGCCTTTAAAAAAAAATACTAAAGCAATACAAGAATTGGCTTTTTTTTTCATTAAAAATTTTAGTTCATTAAAATAACATGATTTTTTTTGAAAAGATCACATCAATCTCGCATAAAATACTCAAATATTTTGAAGATGGAATGATCAATGCATAGTATTTCTGAGCGCATAACTTCAAAACATTAAAAAGTACAGTCGAAGCTCGTTATAACAACCACACGTTATAAAGACCAGTGGGAAAAGCCCCAACTTCATTCCCGAAACAAAAATTCTACCTGTTATAGCGACCACCCGTTATAAAGACCTATTTCTTTGGAATGGAGATGGTCTTTATCAGTGGCGCCGACTCCATGGGGCTTGGGGGGGCTCGAGCCCCCTCAATAAAAATTTTGGGGGGGGCTCCGCCCCCCAATAATTTAAGAGAATTTTTAAATGTATTATGCTTGGTAAAATCACAAACTATGTTTTCCTTGTTTGAAGATAGTTACTTTGTAAAATACATTCCGTAATGAACTAAAACAAATTACTTAATACTGTAGAAAGCAGAATAACTGAAAACGAGTGGTGTGAATCATGATAGTGTTTGCGCAAATTGTCGAGTAAAGTCTGGCGCCGGCAGGCAGACTAGGATTGTGGCGATATCAAAACGGCTGAGGCAGGAGCCCCTGGAATCCTCGTGTCGCGTCGCTTTGAGGCTTCGAGACATTATACGACGCCATATCTAAAGTCCACGGCGCTGGCGCAGTCATTCTAAGTACAAAGTTTCGTTCAGTGCATGCAGCAGACGTATTTAGTATTCCGACTTAATCGTTGCAATGGATAAATTTGTTGTCAAAAAGCCACGTTTGGAAGTTGATGATACTGCGAATCAACATCCGGCAATTATTGTGTCGTCAATTGCTTCGTCGTCTTCAGGCGAGAACTTTTCACAGCCTGAACCTGAGCAATCCGGGTAGGGAAGATCATTTCAGAAGTCCTGGTTGATCAAATATTCTTGGATAGAATATGAAGCATCTTCCGAAAAAGTTTTTTGCAAAACCTGCAAAGAGGCTGATGCTAAAAATCTATTACAATTTTCTTCAAAAAAAGAAGATGCATTTATTTCTGTAGGATTTTCTAACTGGAAAAAGGCTTTGGATAAATTCCGTCGTCATGAAAATACGCTTACGCATAAAGAAGGTGTTTTGAAACTAAATTCTATTTCTAACCAAAGTGTGGCCTCCCAATTGAATAAACAGTTAAATAGTGATATGAAGAAAGGCCGTTTAGTTCTTGAGACAATTTTTACTACCGTTCAATTTCTATGCCGACAAGGACTAGCAATTAGAGGGCACGAAGATGTAAACTCAAATTTTTTTCAATTGCTGAAACTCCGAAAGAATGACGTACCTGACTTAAAAGATTGGTTAGGGCGTTCAGGGTATAAGTGGACGTCCCATGATATTCAAAATGAGATCATTGATCTACTGGGAAAGTCTGTGTTGAGAAAGGTATTGGCTTCAATCAAGAAAACTGAACATTTTTCGATTATGGTTGACGAAACAAGTGATTCTTCGATTCACGAACAAGTGTCATTTCCCTAGTGAAAATGACCGGCTTTTACCGTCTTAAAGGCGGTTTTTGGACAGGCGGCAAAGGCCGGTCAATGCCGGCTTTGACCGTCTACGTCTTAGACGGTAGTGACCGGCTTTAGCCGTCTAAGACCAAGACAGTAAAGACCGGCTTCAGCCGTCTAAGACCGGCTTTAGCCGTCTAAGACCAAGACGGTAAGGACCGGCTTCAGCCGTCTAAGACCGGCTTTAGCCGTCTAAGGCCAAGACGGTAAAGACCGGCTTCAGCCAGCTAAGCCATAGAAAGCAGGCTTTGACCATCTACGTCTTAGACTGTAAAAACCAGCTTCAGCCAGCTAGCCCAAAGAAAGTCGGCATTGACCATCTGTTATCGCCTGTCCAAAAACCGCCAGCTTACTGCTAATGACAAGGACAAATCTTATGCAAATAGTTTTTAGGATCATGGTTTCAAATTTGAAGAAGATGGATTCAAATTCAGAGCAATTATATAATCCCAAATATCATAACAAAAAAACAAGGAGGTGCTTAGAATGATCTCATGAAATTATGAAGTTACATACAATTAGGGCTGCAATTTCGGTGGGGGATACCAGACCTATAGTACCGAGGCCTGGAGCTTTAAGGAGCCCACTAAGTCATAAAACTGTTTTTCCAATAATAATGTTCATAATTTCATCGAAAAAATTAAGTTATTTTTCAAAAAATCTTACATTACATTGCCGATTCTTGACACAACAAATATAAATGAAATACTCTTGCATTAAAGAAAAAAAAAATCAAAAGTTTTTGAACACATGAGGGCATAATTCCTTAAAACTGGTCAAAGCCGAAAATGACCTTGCAGATTTAAGCCAACAGAAGCGAATACAGGAGTGGTCGGATGTAGAAAAAGTCAAATGCAATACTGTTCAGTGGCGTATCCAGGAATTGATTTGGGGGGGGGGGGTGCACATCGAACATCGACACTGATGAGAGAGGAAAAAAATCAAGAAATATGGTGAAACTTTAAAAACTCAGTATTTCGATTTAATTTTTTCTATTGAACGTTGCTCAAAGAATTTTTTTTTTTTTCACAAAAATGAATATCATGCAAGAACAACAACGCGCGGGTACATCGCTCATTTTCCTCTTACATTTCCACAATTACAGAATAACAATTAGTTTTGCTTCTTATTGTCGAAAACAGAAAATAATATGGCAATATTTCAGTGTCCATAAAGTATTTTTCATTGAAAAAACCTGAAGCATATTTACATGAAGGCTACATGTTTTCTTCAAAATTCGGTGCCACAATTTTTTACAGTCTTACAAAATCTTGGGGGGCCCCTTGGCACCCCCCTGGATACGCCACTGATACTGTTGGCCTCCCTTTAACGAATACTGTCCGTTCCAAGAAATATTATTCGATTAAGCGGGGATCTTTAACATTGCGTCTATGGGACGGGTTCCAGGATTTTTATTCGTTTATCCGTTACACGATT